>WOGP01004719.1:0-13749 GCA_015342065.1 Leptinotarsa undecemlineata
AAAAAAAACAACGACACGCGGTGTTCCCAAGCGGTCACCCATCCAAGTACTAACCGCGCCCGACGTTGCTTGGCTTCAGTGATCGGACGAGAACTGGCATTTTTCAACGTGGTATGGCCGTTGCATGTAAGTGTATCAAACTTTTAGTCATGTAAATGAATCGTATAGAAAATCAACAGCATTTAGGAGAAGCTTCTCAAGTATGAAAGACTCATTAGTACTTCAATTTTCAAAGATATCTACATTTGGCAATAAATTGATATGAAGTGAGGAACCGTTTACACTTTGGTCCACAGATTGAAGATCTAAATAAAATACGAGCGAAATATTTCGATTCGTGCGCCATCTAACAACATGTGTACAGATTTCAGCCAACCTCACTTCTCAGGTCAACAATGGAGAATCTCTTCAAACCCCGAGGCAAAGAATACAAAGCTCATATAAGCTCAGAAGTACAATTTCAGAGTTTCATGAAATTAATAGTTGTGGCGTGGCAATAAAAACAATGATTCAAGATGAAGTCATTTTCCCTGGACTGGGTGAAAGGGAAGCTAGACTCCAAAAGTAAAATTGAGATCGGTTGTTACCATCACTGAAACAGTGGACATTTCAAGACTTCTGAAATGAAAAAAAAACAACGACACGCGGTGTTCCCAAGCGGTCACCCATCCAACTACTAACCGCGCCCGACGTTGCTTGGCTTCAACGTGGTATGGCCAATGCATGTAACTGCATTAAACTTCCAGGAATATAAAAGAACGGAAAGCTTTGCATCTAAGCTTTGCAACCTAATATGTTTTGTAAACTGTTACATAAAATGTAATGAAATTGGCATATCTTATATGAACATTTCACTGTCAAATGTTGTTAAAACATATTGATGGCTTTTAACCGATTGAAATGTAAAAATTTAATAATAATAATAATAAATGGGGCACATTCAAATACAAATTAGATGTGTTGACAGTATCAAATTTGCCAATGAATTGATTCAGTTCAAATTTGACCAGAACGAAAAATATAACTAACGAATATAATCTGAAAAAATAAGATATCTTCTTATATTGCGAGTGAGTTTCAGAGTCTCGTGCAATTTATCATAATAAATTATCTTGTGTAAAATGCAGTCACAAGATCTTGTTCGCTATATATCAGACATGTTTTATGTATTCACTTGATCTAGTTTACGTCTTTCATTATTCTGTTTCTGTTTCGCCATTCTCATCTACTGCCGGATACAAAGGACTATGTATATTATTCACATCCGACTGAATACAAGACGGTGATTTATGGATTCGCCATCATTTGACCTTAACTGTTTCTTTAAAAATGCTGAACAATTTACGCCTTACCCATCTGAGATGAGTTGGTTGTTCAAAAACATGTTTCTATTCGAAATGTTATGTCATATTGATCAACTTTGGAAATTGATGATACCCTGCACATTCTGAAGCTTATTATTATCAATGGTTTTCATTCAATGTTGGAGATAAATCATTATTAAACAAATTTCTTCGAAGTAATCTTTCATTCAGACTCTCTTGAAAGAAGAAAATAAACTTTTAATTGAATCCAATCTTTTGGTTTGTTATATTACACGAATTATAAGAAATACAACCTTGTCCTGAGATTTATCTGTTCATTACAATTGTCAAGGTCAATCTACAC
Source organism: Leptinotarsa undecemlineata (assembly GCA_015342065.1). Classification (NCBI taxonomy): domain Eukaryota; kingdom Metazoa; phylum Arthropoda; class Insecta; order Coleoptera; family Chrysomelidae; genus Leptinotarsa; species Leptinotarsa undecemlineata. Next base: position 1,669 of record WOGP01004719.1, read on the forward strand.
ATTGATAGATAAATAAAAAGATAGATAAAATACATTTATTTCAACAGAGTATTTTATAATCATTCACAAGGGTGGTAGAAAATGTTTGTCCGAGAGATACGCCAATAGAAAAATGTAGAAATATCAATATGTGTACATATGATATCATCAATGATATTGTAGGCTCTGGGTTACATAAGGGATATGAGAAGTCTTTTTTCGTGTTATTTCGTAAATATGTGTTTTGCGATGTATGTCAAAGGGCCTGGATGATTGATAACGAATTTTATTAATTCATAGATATATATTGCTAACACAGAAAACTCCATTCAACCCATGACCAGATCCTCAGATGATTATTTCTAGTCTCATAGGAGAGTAAAATTTCGCATGTAATTATTGCTTCAAGATAAACATTTTTTTTATTACTATCATAGCGTATGTTAGGTGAAGTGAGGGGGTTTATTCGACCGGTGACCTGCATATGATGATTCAACTGACAGTGACATGTGAGAAGGTCTGTTAGATATCGTAGTTCATCCCTACTGTAGTCCAACAACTGTTGAAAAAAATATGTTTTTCCGTTAACCAGTTGTCGCACCTCTACGACCGATAACTCTCAAACTGTCGAAACTTGTGCGAGCTAAGGACTAACGAGGTTTTACCTTTTAACGTGTGATTCCTAACACAGATTGGACGATAGCAAGTGAAAATCAATCGTTCAGCCTGAGGCTTGGACCAGCGACCAACACGGCGGTCAATTTGAGTGAGTGAACAAAGCATCCAAACTGTTTGGTGTCAAGCGTCGAAGGGTGAATAAACGCCTTGAAGTGAGGATAGTTCTAGGCAAAGTTATCTATCTGACTAGTCCAACTCAAAGTGGCATCTATACCAATCTATGAGGATGGATGAGTGTATTTATGTATATACGTTTGTATAGCGCTTTCACGCCTGAACGACTGAACGGATTTAAATGAAACATAAATACCTCAGAATAACATATAGGCTACAATTTGCAAAGGTTTTGTGTAATTTTGGTCAAAATATAACGATTGAAGTATTGAGTAAGTTAAAAAAATTCTTACTCCCTGAGAGCTGTCTTGGCGTGCGCTACTTATACCGTTGGAGTTAGTTACATGCAGATAATATACCGTAAGATTGTTTATCCAAAATAGTTATTAATAAAAGTCTACCTCTTATGTGGTAGCAAAATACTGAGCCATAAATATAACTGAATTGGATACGTTTGTAACATATATACAGTGTCATCATTAAAGTGCACACCATATGGGAAACTTTTTTTTTGAAAAGTTTCAATGAAATTTAACTTCGGCACTTGTTTGTACTTTAGATTTAACCTTAAATTCGGCCAACTGTGACCCACTGACGTTAAGTGTTTGTCAAATTCAACTTAAAAAAATATTGAAAAAGTGCATTTCTAGATCGAATTTAACAAAAAGTTACTTGAAAAAGTTGTGTCTACGGCAATTTTATATCCATATGCCAAATTTTATGCAACTAGAATAAAGTTAACGTTTTCCTTATTTTTGACAGATATCTCCTTTATTTTAAAGAACAAGTTCGGTCAATTGTCATCAATTCATGTAAACATAACAAACTCATCGTGGAGTTTAACTTTTCTGATAAATTTTTACCTATACTGACATTTTCAGAGAGAAATGACTGGTGCCAGTTTCAATCACATGGCTATTTTCTTAAACAAACGTCAGTACATTCAATTTTGAAAAAGCAGACACAACTCAAAAACTGCAATAAGTATTAATGATTACTAGAGTTGAACTTACAATAAAATTTCAATATTCAGTATTTACAGATTATTTATAAACACTAACTAACTTAATCACGTTCAATAAAATTTTTAAGTAGGTCTTGACAAACAAAATGGTATGGTATGGTAGTGTCAAGTTTAATATGTGGTGAGAATACACCTTACCGGAAAGTAGCTAACATTTTTCATGAATGGCATCCAGGAAAAAATGTTCAACATACTACTGTGTCAAGGATAATGTCGAAATTCAGAGGAACAGGATCCGTAGCAAATCAATTTAAGAAAATGCACACTCCAAGTAAATATGATGAGTAGGCTCAACTTAACATTTGTTTAAAAGTAATTGAACACGGGCAAACAAGCACAACCGATTTTATAAAAATACCGATTACAAGAGCGAAACTGTTAGAAAAATTTTATTAAAGATTAAATTTTGGCCTTACAAGCCAAAATGTATTAACACATTAAAAGAACGAGATTTTGATGTCCGTTTGGGGTTTTCATTCTGGTTTCAAGGAGAGAGAGAAGAAAATGTAAAGTTTCCGTATGAAATTTTATGGACAGATGAGGTAACGTTCTCTTCAAATGGAATTGCCGATGGTAGGCCCAAGAAAATCCCAATTTCTCAGTTGAATGTGGTAATCAGTATTCCTTTAAAACTAATGTATGGTGTGGGATACTTAATGACCAAATAATTGGGCCATTTTTCTTTAGGGAAAATTTATCATCCGCCGGTTATCTCAACTTTTTAAATAATGAGATTAGTGAAGCTTTAGATAATATGCCTTTAAATATCAAATACGATCTTTGGTATCAGCTTGATGGCGCACCAATACTTCACACGGTTGCTGTGAAACAGTCCCTCCAACAAATGTTCAGAGGCAAAGTCATTGGATGTAACTGGGTACATTATTGGTCACCTGGATCACCCGACTTGATGCCTTTAGACTTTTTCTTGTGGGGTTACCTGAAACAAAAAATGTACCGAAGTAGACCATTCACTGACATACAACATCTGGAAAATACCATTCGCGAATGCTGTGCAAATATAAATCTCTGATTTATTAAAAATGCAGTTACAGATGTCAGTAGAAAAACCATAATTTCTATTGAACGTGGAGGACGATATACTTAAATGCAGTCTATAAGTGTTTGACAACCTCATTTAGATTAATAAGTAACTTTTTGTACCCATTAGTATTTTCTATAATATTATTGTTGTTCAAAATTCATAATAATAATAATAGTTATATCGAAATTATTTGCATTTTTTTAGGTTGCCTCTGCTTTTTCGAAATGAAAGGTTTGTTTAGGAAATTAGCCAAGTGATTGAAACTTTGCACCAGTCATGTTAAAATTTTTAATTTCTCTCTAAAAATGTCCGTATGAGTAAAAATGTATCAGAAAAGTTAAACTCCATGATGAGATTGTTATGCATACATGAATTTATGACAATTAACCGGACTTGTTTTTTAAAATTAGGGGGATATCTGTCAAAAATAAGCAAAACGTTAACTTTATCCTAGTTGCATAAAATTTGGCACATAGATATAAAATTGCCGTAGACACAACTTTTTCAAGTAAATTTTTCTTAAATTTGATCTAAAAATGCACTTTTTCAATTTTTTTTCAAAAAAAAAGTTGAATTTGCCAAACACTGAACGTCAGTGGGTCGCAGTGGGCCGCATCATTTCAAGTTAAATATAAAGCACAAACAAGTGCCGAAGTTAAACATCATTGAAACTTTTCGAACAAAAAGTTTCCCATATGGTGCGCACTTTAATGGTGGCACTGTATATATCTACGTCAATCCTACATAATGTTAATGATATTTGACGATAAGAATAATAGTCTTAGCTGGCCTAGTAATCTTTGTAGCAATTATAATCATTACGAAGTAACTTCTAACACACGTATATTGAATATTACCTTCATTTCAGATATATTACCATATTAGGTATATGTTATTTTTTATTAGGTAGTCCACTTAATACGTTCACTTATAATGAGTTTGTTCCTATTTTCTTTCAAACTCACACAACAAACATCATTTTTCGGGAAGGCGGTAAAACAATCACATTTTTACTGTTAACAATAAAACTAACTTAGTTGACATTTTTATAACTATACTATAATTCAATGAAGAAATTAACAAGGTTTGCGATATATCAAAATGCTAACAGTACCTAATTATTGCACAACAAAATATATTTGCTTGATAGAAAGGAAAACCCATGAGATCAGATCCAAGGATTCATATTGTATTCAACCCTCTTTTTATTGTATATCAAAAAAATGGAAAAAATGAAGAATCCAATATAATGCTTTGCTGACGACAGCACACTTGTCGTCATTCCATTTCGATTCCAGGACATCAGACCAACCAACCAACCAGGACAGCAGAAGGTTGCATATCCTAATGAGGACCAGGTTCAATTCAATGGTACAAAAACACAGGCGTCGGTTTTCTCCAAAAACATTAATTTCTCCGAACCGGATATAATAATGTCAGGAGAGAAAATTCCGCTTTCTGCTTCGATGAGTTTGTTGGTGGTAATATGCCTTGGCACAATCATGTAGTTGGAATGGCCAAGGCTGCTTGTCAAAAGCTTGGAACACTGTTCCGAACCAGAAAACTGTACACACCTCAGCAACTTTTGATGCTTTATATAGCTTAGATTAGACTATCTTTGGAGTATTGTTCTCATGTATGGAGCTTTGCTCCTAAACATATCGTGAAGCTGCTGGATTCCATCCAAAAAAAACAACTTGCAACCTTGATAGTCTAGAACATCGAAAAAAGATTGGGGATTTTTCCCTCTTACAGGTACTTCCACGGGAAATGTTCAAGGAACTTGGCGTATTTGATTTTATCAAGAGCGGTTCATATCATAAATACGGGACGGACAGATCGTTTTTAGGTTCAACTCAGTGCACCTTGAACTTCACTGTTCAAGAACTCTTTCATTTGGAAAACTGCGTTTATGTGAAATAAACTTCCTGAGAACATTTTTCATAATGGATTCAATATCCAGCGATTCAAATCCAATGTGAATCGCTTCTTTCGCATAGGCACCGTTCTTAGAGCGCCTTAATGGTTTTTCTGCAGTGCTCGTGTCTTGTCCTTGAAAAAAAGTTTATCAATCTCTCAAATAATCCACCTTATACATCGATACTGTTCCATACACAATGTGTTCTTTTAGTTATCCCGTTTTTGAGGTCTCAGATATCATCCCGTTCAATTTTATAAGTATAACAGAAATACATCAGAGATTTTGGCGACCCCTCGATAAATTCTTTCCTTCAAGAAAATGATAGAACTGACTCATACTTAATGAAAATCCACTATAACGTATTCAAAAAATACACTTTGATGTGAGATTTCCACTTGAAAGTTTACAAAACCGCGACACATGTTTCACTATACGATACGCTATAAGGACGTCACAATACTGCAGTATTATGACGCCCGAGGATGGTATCGTAGAGCAAAACACGTGTTACGGTTTTGTAAACATTCAAGTGGAAATCTCACATTAAATTGTGTTTTTTGAATACGTCAATTCCAGAAACATATCATTCAGATTGTTGGCAAGCTCCTTATTGGATTTCATTTGTTGATTCTGTTTCGGTTAATATGTAAACGATATACGACCTTGCAACAGATAGTTACGTTCAGTTCCAGAGCTAGGAGTCACACATTGAAATGCAAGACTTCATTGATTCTCAGCTCGTTCTGTTTTCGATTTTTGAGGGGGGCCGTTTATATAAAGATGACAGCCGGTCATTTCCGGAATCCCCAGATATTTTGATGGATGTCAGACACACTTGTTAGCTTTTTCGTTATTTTTACGGTACTTATCATCTTCATAAGAGTTCAGTAATGAGTTATTTTTAGAGCATTCTACAGTTAACAATTTTGAGTGAAATACGTAAAGTGAACACAGAAATCTGTTTTTCATGAATATTAGGTCGATTTTTAGTTCAGGTAACTGTTCGACTGACAATTCGAAAAAAAAGTTTTTGTATTATGTTTTTTTTCTGATTTTGAATAACATCCGTAAACATTGAAGGTAATAAAGTGGACGATTAAGGCTTCGTTTTCGAAAAGTCCACTCGTAGAAAATCATCAGCCTTCAAGCTTGGACATAGTTCTCTCGAAAGCATTTTTTTCCATAAGTGAAACAAAGTATTTTCGAGGAATCAGAACTGCTACTACTTCTGAGATATCTTTCGGTTAAATTGTTTTTTTGTTCCATGGGTTATCATAATTCTTTACATATAAACGCGTTCTCAAAGTCCCATCCCCATATATATTGATAATTCAAAATTCTTTAAACGACAGGTGAAAAAATGAATGTTCTATTCTACTGACAAAACACATGCCAAGTTAAATTTAACGAAGCTTATTAATGAAAATAGACGAGGCAGTAGGAACGACAGGTTTGTCCGATTTATTGAGATAGGAAATGATTTGACTGTTTTGTTGGGGCGGAACTATTGATTGATTTGCTGATAGCATTTGTTGGCCACATAGCACAGTCATATAACTCAAAATTTTGATAAACCTAATGATAACTAATATTGAGAAAGATCATTGGTTACATCAAACAACAAATCAAAAACAAATCACAACTGTATTTTGTGATATCAAAAGAGGAATGAAAAATTGAGTATATAACACAAAAAGTTACAAATCATGCAATGTATCAGTACTGACACAAATGTTATTTATAGTATTATTAAAAGTGATTGTGAATACATGATACCAAGTCGTTCAGAGAGTCGAAATGAATATTACAATGTTCACAAATTTTATTGAAGCTACTGCACATAAAATTAAATGGTGATCGTAGCATAATATTTGTGCGTGATGCTTCGCAATTGAATTTCAGATTGTGTTGACCTTCACTTCTTGGTATTGAGAAATTGATCTCGGGTAAAAGAACCGTACTGTCAATATTGTTGTTTAGTAATTTATGCAGGTTAACTCTCATATTTTCCAATGATGTCATATCAAATCATGTCAACAAAATGTTATGATCGATGCCTCTCGTCAGTATCACGACCATCAAGTTTTAGACATAAGTATTTTAGGAACTTCCTTTGCATGCTCTCAATTGATGTTTTTTTGTAGCCGTAAAATGAATTTCATAACACAGAGCCATATTCTAACTCTACTCTAAATTCGGTATCGTAGTTGAGAAACACCCTGTATTCAATGGATATTTGTTTCATCTCCCTGTGGTCTATGTATTTATATAGTCCATTATTTCTCGGTCATTCTCTTCGAAAACATTTCAATAAACCATTCGAAGTAACGTTATCAATGTTACAAAGTAGGGTCTTTTTCAAATCTTGCTTATTGCAGGCACGATTGATTCAATTGCACTGATTTACAAACCACGAGAAGCAAAGTACCGGCGTTTAATCGATCAATCATTTATTGAAACTGATAATTCCACAGTAAACCCCACTATCTGATTCCAAGCTAATCAATACTTTCGTTAATGTATGAATATAGGAAATATACCTAGAGTATGAAATTAAAAATAAAATATTAATAATTATGATACTAATATATTTATTATCATGGGTTTCCTATAAACATCAGCAACATCGAATACACCATCAGGGGCCCAACTGCGATTTTGTGTCTTCGTTGGAAAAGCTTGTGATTACAAGGACTAATTCCCAACTCAGTCACAGGTGCAGCTATAGCAACCTGCGTGACATCCGGGTCCAAGATAGATCAAACATGATGGATGGGATCTTGAGTGAATTATTGTATTATCAATGAGAAGGAATTTTTTTGGACAAGAACTCGTATGAAATTGGTGGGCAAACCGCAGATACGTGTTTCTGGCTATTTACCCTTCGTCAGTACGGTACAGCAACCCAGTGTTGTCTATCGTTTGCAGTTGGCACTTGGCTCCTCCAGACGTTGGGATGGTTTGTCTCGAGATTGCTTTTTGGTCAGCAAATAAAAAATGTGCCTCTGACCCATATTCAACTGTAGTTCTCCTTCGACTTCAGGATTCTGTTCTCGTAATATTTGAAGCTAACCGAATTTCTTTTTAAATACCACAGCGATGGTCATTTGGAGATCAATTGCCACGCAGTGAGCTAGTGCGTAATCAACTGGAACCTTGAAAAGGTCTTGTGTCTCTTCTAGAGTTACCTTATGTACGACCTTCTGTCCGTTCGAGTATGAAGACATGAAATTTTGGAACGTAATTTCATCCTCTGGTGGTCTGAGGTGGCGAACTTGGTCATGAATTTCAGCATAAGGGGCGAATCTATTGAAATGGACGACCTTAGGCTTTCCTTGAGGTGGCTTATGGATTCGGTAGACGAGGTCATTTATCTTCTTCATGATTTTGTACGGACCTTCCCACGAGTTCCGCAACTTCGGTGATAAACCACGGCTTCGCTTAGGGTTGTACAGCCAGACTAGGTCACCGGTTTCGAATCCTCCAACATTCGCCTTGATGTCATAGACCTGGATACAGGCTGACGATTGCCCCTTCTCATCGACCTTCTCTAGTTTTCCTGATTTGGTGTTGGTTCTTTGAATACTTGGACATTTGCTATGCACATGCCCAATTTTCCCACAGTTCCAGCATCTTGTTTGTTTTCTTTCAAGCAACACTTCTTTTATTGCCTTTTTAATGGTGGCCTCAATATCAACAGGCACCTGTCCATCTTCCTCGATAGTTCGAACTTTGTTCTGACTCTTGCAGGATTGTTTTGCAGCCTTAAACTCTAGGATGCTTGCCAGTGCATTCACGAGATGTTTGGGATGAGCTAGTGTCAAGGCCTGCCTCATTTCTTGGTCGCGAAGTCCGTCCGGTGTAACAGGATATGCCAGATGAACCAATAGAGCAATGTCGGCTTCAAATACCTGTAGAGATTCTCCTTATTTCTGGCAGCGGTTCTTTAGCTGTGAATGGTGAATTTACTCTAGGTGGGCCTACCCACACCGTAGCATAAGAATTATGTAGTCGGTTTCGGCCCTAGAATTTTACCGGCGATTCCCGACTGCATTCTTTCGCGGTGATGTCATGTGTTTGTTCCATGATTCGGCCAGCGTACCGGTCAGGGTCGGCTTCAGATTCGTTACAATATATTTATACATATATTTACGGAATTTCTCAACTTTTGAGTTACATAGTGCTCAAGTTATAAAAAAAAATGTTTTTCTCATGATAACTTTGGTGTGCCCCTAGATATTTTATTGAAATGTAGTACGCACCTAATATATATCGAAAAATAATTTTTATTATACAACATACTCATTGTCTTTGCCATTAGTGTCCCTGCGAGATTTACACAACTTCATTTCAAACAGAAAAGTGATGTCACTAGCAAATCTGATCTCTTGATTTTTTCATTTTACATATGGTTTTCATGAAAAAATAAAATTCAGGAATTTGTAGGTCTATTTCATCAGTTCGAACTCTCATTGTCTAATATGATTCTACTATGATACGAAATCTATGAAAGAAAAAATGAAATAAAAATGAAAAGCTAAAATATCAATTATAACATGAAATAAAAATACAAAAAAACGAATAAAATAATTAAGATACAAAATGAAAATGACTACAGAAAAAGAAAACAACAAAATGGGCAAAAAATTAAAAAATGAATTAAAACATTATGGAAGATTTCAAACCAATTTATTGCAGGACGTTTCGATTTTTAGTTTTTTTCCGTCAGGTATCTGCCACACGTGCCTATAAAGTCGTAGGTTCACTTGAGAGACAAGGGTGAAGTGGTTTCATATAATATGCATCATATGATTCTGACTCCCACTCCCGAGTATGTGTTCGTGGAGTTGTTTCTAGGCTTTGTTTGCAGGTGGCACAGTGGTACATCCTACTGAATCAACTGCAGATAGAGCTTATGACTAGTAGGAATTAATTTTGTTTGTTCGGGATATTCAGATGGTGAAGAAAATATTTTAAAACAGCATTAACATTTCATGTGAAATATTTTTGTTTTTAGCGTAACTTTGTAATGGAAGGTGGTGCTATGGTACTGGCAGATGGAGGTGTTGTTTGTATAGATGAATTTGACAAAATGAGGGAAGATGATAGGGTGGCAATTCATGAAGCTATGGAACAACAAACTATTTCTATTGCCAAAGCTGGTATCACAACAACTTTAAATTCTAGGTGTTCTGTTCTTGCTGCTGCTAACAGTATTTTTGGAAGGTGGGATGAAACTAAGGTATGTGTATTTTGCTGGTCTAGAATAAACAAATTTTTGTTGAGAACATGAAAGTAAATTAATAGAGAAGTGGAATAGGTCTTCATGAAAACCTTTCCTTAAGCGCTTGAGGAAGATATTGTATAGCAAAAAACGTGTTGTATCATTAAAAAAAATCTTTAAAATGTTTTTTCGTTAACCAGCTGTCGCACCCCTACGAATGACAACCCTCAAAAGTCGAAACTTATGCGAGCTAAGGACTAATGAGGTTTTACCTTTTAATTTGTGATTCCTAACACGGGTTGTGCGATAGCAAGTGAAAATCGATCGTTCAGCCTGCGGCCTGAACCACCGACTCAAACATCGGTCGATTGAGAGAGTGAAAAAAGTACCCACGTCGAATCGGCCGGCTACCGACCTACCGATTGGATGTAATGAGTATCTATGTTTTTCAGATGATACCAATCAAATTATATTAAATCCCTTTTGAAAAATTATTTACTCATTCATTTATAGAAATGCGCATGAGTGCCCACTAGTATCTTTTATCGCAAAGTGAATTGTAACATATAAAGCATTCTGTTTTTACCTGAGGAAGGTGAACTCTCTATTCTCACATTTTATGTATAAAGATGGAGAAGTATAAAGCAAAAACCTTTAATTCCCAAAAAGCCTTTCAAAGAATATGTCATGAAGCATACTAAAAAATAATTAGAGCAACACAAACTACTGTTGGTTGGTTACATCTAAGTGTGGTTGTTCAACTAATTTGACATGGAAATACTCATCAGAGAGCATGGAAAAAGTTGTTCTATACAAAATATTGTTCAATCAAATTGTAATGTAGAGACTTTATGATAATGTAAGACACCAACTTCCAAATTAGTGTTAGGACACAACAAATTTGAAAGGTCTACTGTTCAGTTTTTAGGTTTACATGTAGATGAAACTCTCTCGTGAAATATTGAAATCAATGAAATTAAAAAAAAAAAATAGTTACGATAATTGGATTCTATATAAAATAAGAAACTATATTTCTTTGAAGCATCTGAAGCTAATTTACTTCTCAATAATTTATTTAAACTTGCAGTATTTAATTAGTATATGGGAAACTGCTTCAAAAACAACTTTGAAACCATCAGGGAGTTTCTTGGAACCAACTAGAAATCTATATAAACCAAAGCGTTTACTTGATATCAATTCCATTCATAAATTAAAATTATGCACCTTTCTGCTGTCTGTTAAAAAGAATAAAAACCATTCCGCTATGAAATTTATAAAATTTATAGAACATTATTATCAGACAAGACAGCTCAATAATCTGTTAACAAAAAAATCTTAAATCTGCATTTGTTGAGAATCTGTATTTTACAAATTGATTATAATGAATTACCAAATGAAGTTCAACAATTTTTCAACACAGAAAACTTTAAAATAGTATTAAAGAACTATTTGTTGTAATCATTTATTTTAATCATTGATATTTTGTTATTAATCAGACCAATTCTGAAATAGCTCCCTTTGAAGTTATATATTCATATACGAATATTTCTTGTGTAAATTATTCCCTGCACGAATCATTATAGTTTCTTGGAAAAAACACTGTTTATTCAAAAATTATTTTCACAGAGATCCACATATTGATGTCTTGCCCACCATGTAATCTTGTTTGAATATGATTATCATTGTTATTATAATTGCTACTATTTAATAAAATTATAATGTAGACAATATGTAATAATGGCTATAATATTTTTTAGGGAGAAGAAAATATTGATTTCTTGCCTACTATATTATCTCGTTTTGATATGATTTTCATTGTTAAAGATGAACATGACGAACAAAGAGATAGGGTAAGTCGATTTAATTGTAACATTTATTAGTCTAATATTTTGAATAGTAAAGAGTCTTGTAACGGATCCTAAATATACAATTCTATGGATTTATTCATTTCATGATATAACTATCTGGGAGTGGTATTAGATCAAGAATTGAACCTAAATGCACTGTAGTTATATTCAGAAGAAAATAGCCAAGAAAATTCATCTTTTATATAGATTGAAAAATAAAATAAGTGAATATGCAAAATTAACAATTTA
>WOGP01004720.1:0-13748 GCA_015342065.1 Leptinotarsa undecemlineata
GGCAAATAAGTTTCATAAGTTAGTTGCACAAACGTTTCTGTGATGATTTCCTGACTATTTTATAATGGGTTTTTAATTTTATTCCATAGACGTTTCTATGACAAATTTATAAAACACTTTTATTGCCTACAACTGTATTGTGTTCACCGATCATCTAATACAGTCAATTGGCATTTTGGAAGTAATTATAAAATACTAATAAAATATAACTGTTGCAACTCCATGAAATTATAAAACTACTTTGCTGGTTGGGTACTACACTGGACCTACCAAGTAATGAAAAATCTAATAATTCCGTTGGTACCTGTCAACAACACTCCAATTACTACAAACGGATGTATCATTGGTTACAAGAAATGCAATATGGTTTTTGCAGGATGGCACACCAGCGCATTTTAGCATATTGGCTCGAGATCTTTCAACAGTAACATACGGAGATCGCTGGATTGGTCGAGGTGGACCTCACTTATGGCCTGCTCGATCACCGGACTCAAACCCCATGGATTATTTCCTATGTGACCACCTAAAGTCATTAACTTATAATACTCCAGTAGAAGATGTGGGAGATTTGAGATATCGGATAATTGCTGGATGTAACACAATGAGAAACGATCCTGGTGTTTTGAAAGAGTTTGTGAGTCAATGAGGAGAAGATTGGATTTTTGCATCCCAGCTAGGAGCAGTCATTTTCAACGGTTCTTTTGGATTAAGAAACATTACAGGTAATTTTTGGCAATATATTGTTATTGTCGAAATTCTTCTTCGCTCTGTGTTTTCGAAACAAAGTGCCCTACCAAAAGTCATCAAAATAAAAAATATACGCGAGCTACCGGCTACCGATCGACAAAGACCGGCTGATTATGTTATCCATTCATTATAATATTTTTCAATACATTATTTTTTCTCTCTTTGATGACATTCCTTCGTCGTTAGACTCGACAAACCTTTCCGATTCCATCAATCTTCAAGACCATCACCGTCTTTGTCTCGATATTATTTCCAGTCTCTATTGCTTCTTCATCCACAATCTCATCTGAATCATTAACTTCCCCGTAGGCTTTTTTCCACATTAGAACATTTTCAGAGCTATGACAATTTGTGCATTTTAAATCATGTTTTCGGCAGCCACATTTCAAACTGTTACATCCATATTCACAGCTGCAGTGAATAGTTTAAAGCAATACTTTCGGAATTAATTCCTTTTTTGTAAATTTTGGCATAATGGTACATTGATGTTTTTTCGAGCCCCAATCTGTTGCTGTGAGTTCGTCAAGCCAGCCAAGTTTGAAGCTGATAATATGCCCTGTAACAATGTTGTTCCCTTTTTCACTTCTTTACGAGATATCTTTTGATGGGCAGAATTCTCCGGAAGGTATATGAATTATCTACAAAAAGCAATGAATAGGCATCTACGCATTTGATTTTAGGAAAATTCCATAACTTTCTCAAAACATTTCAGATGTAAATTGAGGGGTTATATTTTTAGGAGTGATTAATTTTTGGCAAAGAAAGTTTTTGGCTTTCTACTACTCCATCTTGATACAAAAAAGGATAAGGAAATCTTCCAAAAAAAGGAAGGAAGTAATAAATTTGAAAATAAGTAACTCTATACATGGATGTGTAGATCATGCAAAGAAGTAACTTTCAGACACAAACTGAAAGAAAGTGCTCCTGAAATAGCTAACTTTCATATAAACATTGAATAAAAATTCTTTCAAAACAAATACTTCTATATGAACACTGAATTATATAGAAGATACTTTTCTCTACCCAGTTTGTATTTTAAACATTCGTTGTTGAATAAAAATCAGATATCATTCACATGAGTTCTACTTTAAATGAATGGTAACAAATTACATAGAACACTCTCATCCTCACTGGTATACACCGATGTTTCGTCTCAAGACACTTGCCATAAGGCTCTTAAGTACCAAATTGGATAACATTATAGAAAATACACATAATGTTATCCAATTTTGTACTGAAGTGAATACTATATTCTTCTGCTATGGTTACAATGTCATTTAAATATATACGGAATAACAATCATCCCAAAATAGACCCTTGGGGTACACCTATAGTATTTTGCATTTTATCAGAATAAACTTCCTCTATTTTCAACTTTTACTTTCTATTGCTCAGATAATTCATGATCCATCAACACCTAAGCTTTCAATCTTTCTAATCAGTCTGCATCCATCTACAATTTCAAATGCACTTTGAAGGTCAAGAAATACTGCAATAGTAGGTATACCGATCTATTTTCGCAACTTTCTTCCAATGTGTTGAACCACATTGTAACGCAGTTTCACAACTATGTTTGCTCCGAAAACCCGTTTGATACTCACAAAGGACCATATTACTCTCCAAATAATCCACTATCTGTTCATATACAGCCCTTTCAAATACTTTAGCTGTAGCAATAATCATGTTTATTGGTCTAGATTGAATAGCTTGCTTTGTTTTTGGTCCTTTTGGTATAGGTTATAATAGTAGATAAGTTTAGTTCAGTTGGTACTTCACTTTTCTCTAAGGAACTGTTGATAATGTCGAATCATATGCTATGGAATAGGTACCGGCAAAGTATATCGCAACTTTTTGGAACAAACGCTACTTCAGTTTTTGGAGGATGTACCGTTGGTGACAAAAAATGCAATGTGGTTTATACACATTGGTACTCCAACTCATTTTAGCATATTGGCACAGTTACATACGGAGATCGCTAGATTTGATGAAGTGGGCCTACTTAGGGCCTGCTCGATGACGGAACTTTAACCCCCTGGATTATTTCCTATGAGGTCATCTAAAGTTTTCAGGTCATACTACTCCAGTGGAAGATTTGAGAAATCGGATCATTGCTGGCTGCAACGAAATCAGAAACGATCCTGGTGATTTTGCAAGAATTTGGGAGTCGATTGCATTCTTGCATCCGAGCGGGGGGTAGTCATTCTCAACAGTTCTTGTAGACTAGGAACATTACATGGAAATAGCCCCATAAATTTTTGCCGCATGTTTGATAAACACCTCTATGAACCTCTATGAAAAAACTACAGAGAGCAAAATAATATCATTGATCGATTGAGATCGATGACATATCTCATTCGAACTACGTCATATCTGGGATCGACGTAGAACTCAATCGTCGAATATAAAGAGACGAGGCTCCCTAAGTTGGTCAATTTCAAAACTAAGCTTCGACAATGGCCGCCGATGAGATTCATTACCTGTATTTCACTGCAGCGTCAACTATATGGTAGCTAAATTTCAACTAGGGCCCAAACACAACGCATTTATTTATGTCATCTATAAAGCTCTTTCCAACATCAAAATGGCACATGCTAATGAGTTTTTGATAATTACTGACTCTCTCAACTCGGTTATGTTTTTGTCGAAAATGTATGCCCATCACTTACTAGTAAATATGATTGAAAAGGAGATGAAATATCTGGATATCAGGATATTTACTTTCCTATGGATTACTTAACATACATTAATTACTGGAAACAACATAGCCGATAAACTTGTCAGAGAAGCTCAAAAAAATCCAGCACGCACTTTCAGCTAAAAAGCATTGCAAACATATCTCAAATCCTGTTTTCATTGCAAAATTGTAGAAATCAAATTTACATTATATCCTGGGAACAACAAAGCAACAAACCCATTTCATCAAATCGTAATTATCAGATTACGACTGGGCCTCACGCATGAACATCTACTGAGGAAAGGATCGCCACCAGACTATTTTGCGTGTGAAGTCCCTGTGACTGTAAGCATGTTCTGGTAGAGTGCCTGCTCCTCACAGATGAGAAATCCCTACTTGTCTACTCCCTACTACTGTAAATTATAATTATAGATTGCTTTAGGAGAAGCAAATTGATACTGAATCTGAAGACAAGGGTTAGCTGCTTATATACCTAAACTTTTTTGGTCCGATGCGAGATTTTTTTGTTAAATGATGATTATCCTTATTAATAAATTGATAGCTGTAGCTGTTACTACGTTGTAGGAGATCATAATGAAAAGAGTAATGAAAATTTCTATGTTTCATGCCACTTTCAATTATAACTAACGTTACTGCAGTTTCGTCCTATATGGATATTTTCAAACTTACTTACACAATAAACTCAATTAATTTCATTGCGTAAGTAAGTTTGAAAATGTCCATATAGGACGAAACTGCAGTAATGTTAGTAACAATTAAAAGTGGTATAGAACATAGAAATTTTCATTTCTCTTTTCATTATCCTAATTGATTTTCTGGTAATTAAACGCGCGTCGAGTGCAAAAATATTAGTTTGGTGTTAGGGTAATTGATCTCAAGAAAAAGTTTTCAAAAATCGGTTTGCGAAACTACTCACCACCTCACCTAACCACACGAATACACAGCACTGATAAAGAAATATTGTGAAACGGACAAAACATTGGTAGTCAGCCAGTCCAGCTAGCCGAGCCTTTATTATTCAACTACATTTTATAGTACGTTTAGTAATTATCTGGGCGACTAGGTGCCACAGGCAAGAAATGTGTATGACTCTACCACGGATGCATCGAACATAAAAGCACTGATATATATACATTTCCTATTTGCCGGGCAGTGATTATGAACACCCCTCGTAGTGTTTTTATTTTTATTGCCGTTTCAATTGGGAATGTATAGACTGTTACTATTACTGTTACTATTTCAACATCTTCCGAAATATATAAAATAATAGTACATCCTATATTCAATATGAATTTTTACAAAATAAAAGGCCACCAATCAAACAAATCTTCAAAAATATCTACCACATTGTTGTGAAATGACCTCGTGTATTTCTACTCACATAGTTGATGTTTCAAACTACCTGGCATATGCAGATCAACTAACTACATAATTATTCCAGCAAATTCTATTCAATTATACAAACAGAGTATCCGAAGTGATTCCCATATAATGCGGTCGATTGAAATTTTCAATAAAGCAATTCTATACCTACTACTATTGTTTATCACGTTCATTAGGATACAATCATATCAATAGTTATAAATATTGTACAGACCCTAATGGCTACTGGCCATTTCCTGATAATGTTCAATCACATTAACGTTCGATTGATTCAATATCATTTGGTATAATAAATGAATAATTACAGACATGCATGCATGTTATGCGTGTTCCTGCTAAGCGCAAGCTACGTGGTACCGGATATCAAGAAACGCGCCCTATCTACAGTAGTCCGAAACTTTGCAATCTCATAATAATTGTCCTAATGAAAATTCATTCTTTGTACCGCTCTCAAAGAGATTGAACGCTTTGTTGAGTCTTACGTCAAAACGATTTTCTTTTTCAAAATTGAGTTTTCGATTTTTAATACTCAGCGCAGTTGGCCGAATTCTCGCGGCCGTGATATAGAACATTTGCGTTGTGCTGGAAACCATTTCCTGACTTTGATATTTGAACTTCTACAGCAAGGATCGAGACAAGAAAAGATCGGGAAAGAAACCAGGAGACTAAATTGTAGTCTTCGGGTGTAACTGAAGACGATTGTGGATACTAACAATCGAAACATCGTGGCGTAACTTGGTTTGGAGTCTTT
Source organism: Leptinotarsa undecemlineata (assembly GCA_015342065.1). Lineage (NCBI taxonomy): Eukaryota > Metazoa > Arthropoda > Insecta > Coleoptera > Chrysomelidae > Leptinotarsa > Leptinotarsa undecemlineata. Next base: position 5,577 of record WOGP01004720.1, read on the forward strand.
TAATTTTCAATTAATTTATGTTAATAATATTTTTCAATATTTCAATTATCAGCTTTTGTTATTATTTCAATTTTTTTAAGTTGTTACTTGTATATTATTTCTTATTGATTACAGGTTTTTGTTTTATGAAATTGTTATTCTCGGTCAATCTTCTTGATTGTTTTCAGGGATTTCGAATCAATTTATATTATATTAGACAATGGAAGTCTGAACTGATGAAATACCACGAAACATTGTCAACCACCTTCAAACGAATGGAGATGCTGCTTTTCAAAAACGTATACTTGAATGCATTCCAGATAAATCATTAAGAAAAACGGAAGCAAGGGTGGGAAAATAGGGGAATTGAATACTTGGGAAAACTGACTTAGATTGTTTAATTCAAGAACTCATGAGGACTAGCCTTATAAGGAAGAAAACCTTATTAATTTTGAAAGTAGAATACAACTATTGTGAAGTAGGGTTGTGCAGAGAATAAGTATTGATGGCAATTTAATTGAACGCGAAAAATTATATCATATTAATCATTATGATAAAACGGCACTGAGTGCCATCATTGCAGGGTGTACTGACACCCTGGAAAATAATATACATAATAAAAAATCTACTACACTGGAAGACGCAATGGCATATGAAAATAGATTTGAAAACTTCTAAATAATGTATGAAAGTTCAAATGGAACAAAGAATACAACTCCCAGGACTAATTTGGTTTCTAAGCCATGATTTGGTAATAATTCACGGACATAATTTTAGTAGCCAACATTGTTTCAATGATCACCCCCACTTTCAGCAGTACTCCCAATTTTCTGGAATGAATAAACCCTTTTCAGATACCAAATAGCCAAAAGCCTATACCAGTCCAACCTAGACAACAACAAACTGAGTTCCCAACAAATCGTGACCTTCTCGAACCCCGAAAAAATGTCTTCAAGCCTAACCAAATACCACAAAACCGATTACCCAATCCAATGTCGACAACCCCAAGAAATCCAACAGTAATATCAAGAAATCGACCATTTCTTAATCATTGATTTCAACATTTCGGAAATGCTAATATGATTTCAAATGATTACTAACGTAGGAGTCTAAACTTTGTTTTTGAAGAATTATATTCCAACAAATACAAAAATCAATTTATGCCAGACTTGATGAAAATTTTTATTTCCTACCTCCGTATCAACATGATCAATATCGAAATCCCTACGATTTCAGCACCGAAATGACCAAACCTAACGAAAATTGATATTGACCAAAATCAAAATTTTTCTTCAGACAACCAAAACGAAAACCTGACATAGAAGAATGTATCTTCTCAAACAACAACAATATTATACTTCGAAGATATAGTTGATGTGCACCTAGCGCTATTTTCCCTTTATATAAAAGATCTGAAGGATTGGTGGGATTTTTATTATGCATTATTTTCAAGATCCCCTTCTGGGAGACTTCTAGGTTTTTGAGAGAGTTGTTAGTTACTTCAGTAAGAGAGTTGTATGGAATTTCCATTTGCTGGACCTGTTTGGAGAACTTGAACAATGAAGTCAGGGATCTTATTTTTACAATATGTTTAATATGGTGATTCAATTTCAATTTGTCAATGTATTTTATTTTGTTTTTGGATTCAATTCCTGTTTTCATATAGGAGAAATTCATTTTCAATGTTTCGTACACTGGCAGATTTTTTTGAAAATTGTGCAAAAGGTTCAAAGAAAGTCTTATCTGAATTTACCATGAGAGTTTTACTGGCAAACCATTCAATAATATTTGAGAAGTCGTTTTCGACGTTCCCGAGCGTTTGTCTGTGTTCAAAATTGGTTTTACTCATCGATATTATCTCCACCAAAAGCCACACAATCACTCCAGCACAGCGCCTATCTAACATTTCAAAACAACTTTTGTAGAACGATTTATCTTTTGCCTCAAAATAAGCCTTAGTTTCAGCAATAAACTTTTCATTCGAGCGATATATCTCACTAATGAGCATTTTTTCGAGGTCTGCGACAGCCAGAATTCGCTGGGAGCCAAATCCGGCGAAAAATGTGGACGTGAGAGTTCAATTCATGTAGTTTCGTCATTGCTTTAAATGACTTGTGACACTGTGTGCGTTGTCTTGTTGAGACAACATTTTTTCTCTGCCATATGTGGTCGTTCTTGTGCAATTTCGTTTTTCAAACTCTTTTATAACTCTATATTCTCTGTTGGTGGTATTTTCCTTCTAAAGGTAGTCGATAGATATTACACCACGCATATCCCACAAAAAATATCTCGCGGTGAAGGTGTTGCACTTTATGTGCATTTTCTAGATATTGTTTTGAACAAATCTCGATACAGATCAAAGTAAAGAATCGTAAAATAACCATATGTAATATATACAGACCACCTTCTGGAAACGTTAAACAACGTGAGTCTCTTTCGCAAATTATACTCACTCTAGACGAAATTATTTATCTAGGCGATATGAACATTGACTACTCAAACCAGAAAATCTCCTCAGCAAATGTTTTGATGCCTATGACTTTGCAATTAGTCAATGAATCATCCACTAGGATATGTGATACATTGTTCTCATTGTTAGACCCCATTTTCCCATCTAACCCCAGTCTCATAAGCACATTCGAGATACTTGATGCTATCACACCACAACCTTGTATTTTGTAAAATGAAAATTGAAAAACTTCAGCGTGACCCCAAACTCATTACCTTTAGGGATTTCAATAATTTCTACCTCAACAGATTCCTTGAGAACTTGAATAACACACCACTCAACGATATTTTCCATATTAATGATATCGATAAAAAAATTGATTTTTTCAATAACGTTTCCCTCGCTCCATTTGATAACCATACCTCAATTAGAACAGTACGAGTAAGCAAAGCTAAATCACCATGGCTCACATACCCTATAAGAGTTATGATGAAAGAACGTGATGATGCGTTGGCAAAATATAAAAGAACTACCTACTTATCTGATTGGGAGCGTTATAAATAGCTCAGGAATTTCACGTTTACCGCAATTCGTCACGAGAAAAAAGCATTCCATGATCGAGTCCTCAGTGCAAATAATTCCATAAATTTTTGGAAAGAACTCAACTGTCACGTTTTGAATATAACACCAGTCGCTTTCCCGAGTTACCTCCAGAATCCAGACGGAATCAACGATTACTTCTGCTCTGTCTTTGTTTCGCAGCTCGACGGCGACCTACTTCACTATGATGATAATAATTGCTTCAATATTATCGAAAGTATGTTCAATTTTGAATTTCTCACTATTTCTGAAGTGAACGACATTCTCAATAGTCTAAAATCCAATGCGTGTGCAACCGACTGTATTACTTTATGTATGCTTGAGTACTTCATCCCCTTTATTGATTGTTACCTAACTCATATTATCAATTACTACCTGGAAAAAGCTTATTTGCCCAAAGTATGGAAAGTAGCCATTGTTAAACCGCTTCCTAAATTGAAAAATCCACTTACTCTCTCAGATTTATGCCCAATAAGTATATTATCAGCCGTTTCTAAAATTCTTGAAAGAGCCATCTGTCCACACTCAACTAACAGCCTTTATTATATCCGAAAATATTCTTCCAGACTACCCAGTAGGGTTTCGAAGGGGGTATAGTACTATTACTGCTCTACTTAATGTTGGTGATAGTATTGTAGCCAGTATTGATGAAAAAAATTCACCACTCTAGTATTATTAGATTTTTCTAAGGCGTTTGATACCATTAGCAATAAACTCCTTCTTTCCAAGCTCAAATACTATGGATGTTCAGCTGATGTCATAAAATCATTCAGTTATTATTTGAACAACAGATATCAAAAGGTACTTGTTGATGATAGAAGTTCATCCCTTAGATGAAGTTCATCCCTTAGATAGATCAGCAGTACCTCAAGGCTCAATTTTGATCCTATCCTACTTTTTCTATACGCTACAGATATTTTTTCTCAAATTAAGCGTTGACACCCAGTTATATTATAGTATCGAACCTAATAACATCTTGGTATCCCAAAATCGAATAAATGATGACCTTGAAGTCATGAAAACTCTGTCGCGCAAACACAATTTGAAGCTGAGTCCTAACAAATGACATAACATGTTCAACGGCGACATAAACCAAAGACAATATACTGAAGATCATATGAAACTCAAGATAAGTGACCAAATACTCAAATCGGTTGACTATTCAAAAAACTTGGGAATCACTTTCGATTAGAATTTAAAATTCAACGAACATGTGAAACAGCTTCTGATCAAATCCTATGTTACTCTCAAAGTTCTTTATCCATATAGACAGAGCTTGTCCTTTAGCACAAAAAAGCTATTTTCACAATCGCTTATCCTTTCTAAAATCAACTATGGAGACCCTGTCTATGGTCCCTTCTTGGATTCCGCTAATCAATACAAAATACAACATGTGCAAACTTCTTGTGAAATCTGAATCTAAAACACCTGAAATCTAAAATACCTGTTTCTCTATTCAATAAATTGACAAAGAGGTTAGAGCTCCATCCTTTCAGCCTTCGAACTAACGAAAACTTACACATCTCTCGTCAGCCATGTTCAGAAAATCATTTTCTTCCTTGCTGTATTTTTTCATAATACGATTACTAGGGATCTCATGCAATTCTCGAAATCCACATTCAAAAAAAAACTAAAAGCAAAATTCAATATGTGGTCAGAAGAATCAAATGTATACATTAAACTATACAATTATGATCTTGTTGTATACTGCTAACGATTTGTTTCTTCACACAATCTATTTTTATTTTTTCTTATAATGCATATTAGGTTAAGTGTAAGAGTAGCTGATAGTAAACTTCGCCTATTATGTAATATTAAATACTGAATAAATTTGATTATTATTATCAAAACACTGATGCCATAACCTCTTCGGCTGATTGATGTGCTTTCGGTTGCTTTAGATAGGGTTCACCAAGTGTTTTTCATTCAAATGATGATAGTTTTTTTGATACCGGAGTGATAGACAGACAGACAGAATTTATTTAATCATGTTATGCATTCAATACATTTATGACAGGTCAAAAGTAGTGTTGCATGTTGCATACATATAGATTGTCAAGAAAGTCATTTGCTGACTGAGGAAAACGCGATAAGCGGTCACAAATTTTTCGCATAAGCAGTCAAACATACATTTTGGTTCATTTTCTTATAAATTCTAAGGAGAAATCAAGTTCGAACCGATCAATATATATTACTATTGCTTTTGTATGTTAGTTTGTCCCTATTTTACCGACAGACCAGTGAATTGAACGTCATATTAAAATGAAAAGAAAAAAAGATGAAACAATAATACACAATAATAAAATAACATAAAAGATACAATTAGACTATGCTTTGCTCAAATAGTTTTCTTCCCATCTGTGCGGCAGCAAACATATACCATCATAATTTAGCCTTTTTGTTATGTCAGATTCTATAGATAGAAATCCACATCAGTTCAAGCTTTCGTGAATCAATGCAGTCCTAAGATAGCAATTGGTATTGTTGATAAAATCCTTAGTGCGATATTAGAATGAGGGTATCGATCTTGCACACCATTACCAGATAGTAGCTCACAAATCAAGGGTAGATATTATCTGCGGGCGATTTTCAATTTCAGTGGTGCTAATAAATCCAAATAAGTGTATACTTCCCATACTTCACTCTTCCGAATCTGACAAATCATCTGAATATTCTTTGTTTAATATTGCTGCATTTTCTTTGATCCCATGTTTATGTCATGTCTCACCAACAAAAAATTTCAAACCTCCAATTAAGCACACTGAACAGTTCTTTGCGTTTTGTAAACCCGAAACTCAGTCTATCAACAATGACCAATGCCATTACTTAATGCCAATACTAAATGCCATCATTCAGCTGACTTCAATTCAATTTCAATGTGTGGTCTAGTCTCTGTACTCAGTAATTCCTGCCTTCACAAGGGCTCCATTTTTGTGCATATCAAACCCTTTTTGAATACTTATAACAGATTCTAATAATAATGTTTACAGTTTGGCAACAACAGAAAGTAGGATATCCGTTGATTGGAGAGTTTTACTCGTCATATTAAATCTGGAGAGCAAGTCACACCACAAAATAGAGAGAATCTGTTTTGAACTGTTATACTTGCGCAAATATATCCAGAAGCTTGTGTTGGTGCTTATTTTGGTCTTTCCTTCTCATCATTTATATAGGTGTGGGTTCTGCATCCACTTCATTCCAATTCTTTTTAGGACTTCCAAGTTGTCATATGCGAACTAACGAGTTCTTGATTGTTTTTTTGTCTTGAGGTTTTCTTTTATACAAAGCGTTCATTGAATATTTCCCATCGTTTAGTAAAACTTGCGGAAAAAATACAGATTTTGGAGAAGCAGGTGAGATCAACATTTACAATGCAACAGCTAGTAGTGTTATCACAAACTATATTGGGTAAATGGGCAGAGCAAGGTGTGTGTAGCGTGTTAGAGCTAACCTCTCGTATCGTGGATTATAAGCCAAATAATATCTACACACCAGAGATATTTGAAGCGTAATCAAATGACACCTCTACAGTTCCTAATATTGATGTTATGGTTGTCAGGTAGTAACAGCAGCGAATAGAGATTTTGATCTGTAGACAATATATGGAAGGACACAAAAATATATTTCAAAGGATATTCCGTTTATTAACATATACCGAATGACTACAATGAGGGAAACATATTTTGCAACTTTTACTCCTCGTATAATGACATTCAAAACTTCTTTGGCTACAAGCCTATAGTACAATTCCATAATAGTAGGCATTACATTCTCAGAAATATCATTGCATTGAAACAAAATCATTGTTGTCAAACTTATATATTTCATCATAATTTTTCTTCATCTGTTTATTAATATAATTTCCGTACGCCACTGCAAGAGACAGATTAAGGCAAAAACGTCAGCCATTTCGGAAAATTTAGTGCCTACTATTTTGAATTATAGTACAACAAACTTTCTAAAGATGGTTGAAGATAAATATGAAATGTGACCCTGACCAAAATTATCATATTTAGCAATGTGCTTCAATGAAAGTGGATGCAACCTAGAAATTAAATACATGAGGTTTCCCCTGCCCGATTGAGATCCAAACTTATCGTCATGCTTACTTGAAGGTATAAGCCAGCAGCTTGAAGACCGAAACACTCTATTCAAAACATTGCGCCAATAATTTTTCTCATCGCTAATTCGACTTGAAAGTTGTGAGTTTATCCCTTTGGTTGAAATTTCAGTTTTCAACGCCAAGATACGTGATATGTAATCGAAACAGTTTTTATGTGTTTTCAAGATTTTCTTCCCCTGCTTGCAGTTATCAAATCATACTCTCGCTCTAATTTTGTTTTTGCACCATATAACTAACAAGGAACACAAAACTGTTTTCCAATACTCTCGGAATGCATTAAATTTGTTCGTTTAATTTCTTACCCTTTTACTAGTTGTGTTCTGATAAGTGACCTAACCCCCCAACGAGTCATTGTGAGCGACTCAAGTTTTGAAGTATGTCTTGCTCAAGCACATGTTCACGGATAGTATCATTAACATCCCATCACAATCTTCCTCAGATTAACTTCAGAGTCAGTTGGAACTTTTAGAAGTGATACGACCAGTATCAACAAAAGAACATGATACCATATGGTTCTTCAAATGATATTTCATAAGTGTTAGGAGTATCAATTATGCTCATTCTATCATTTGTTATAACAAGTGCCTCAGTATAAATACCAATCAAAGTTTTACTGTAGTCAGGAGGTTAACAGATTTATGTTCTGTTCTTTTTATAAAGTTAACTTGCAATATAAGTTTTCTTGATTAATTAGAAATTTTGGCAGTTTTTTCTAACGGATTTTTTGGGTATTATAGTTCTGGTTTTGGCAACTATCTCACCGGAATTACCGTACGAAGTTTTACTGTAGTCGGAAGGTTTACATATTATAGATATAGAATATAGCTTATAGAATAGTCAAACATCTTCACAACTTCATCAAGTCTAGTGAGTACCTCAGGGAATTCAAATTTATTCTTAAGTCTTATCTTGTCGAAAACTGTTTATATACCGGGAGTTCCTGGTGTAGAATAAATCCAAAAGAAGCACTTTTCCCAATCACCAGAAATGCAATAAGAACTATTCTCGACACCAACTTGGT
>WOGP01004721.1:0-13746 GCA_015342065.1 Leptinotarsa undecemlineata
TCAATTTAATTTAAAGTGCTTACTGTTAGTTGGTACTAGAAGTCACAGCATTCTGGAAATGACCTCTGACTTTATACCTCCAACTGTCAACTACGAACTGCCTTACAAAGTACTGCTTCCAAGTGAAGAGTACTGGATCCTCCGGAAGAAGGAAATATTGAGAGCAGATAGTTGTTGGTTCAGAGATGAATCAAAATCACATTTCCCTTCTGGTGCAGGTGTTTTCAGTCGCAGACCCAGGAACAGATATAAACCTGCCTAGGAACCGATACTTCAAGCGGAATTTTACTTTAATTGTGTGCGGAGAAATTGGAAGAATTCAACCTCACACACGGCGTTGGAAGCTTTTGGCTACTATCCACCAACATCTGAGTTGCTAGCAAATTGCCAAAAACGACTCTCCTGGATAGGAAGACTCAACAGATTGTATCTTGTCTGGATTCCTGGTCATACAAAGTATGGAATGCAAAGTAGGGTGCTGCAAGCATCTTTATTGAACCAGAACTTGTCAAAGACTGAGAACCTGGATGGCAAGAGAATTTGATACCAAACAGTTGTTGGACTACAGTAGGGATGAACTACGATATCTAAAATGCCTTCTCACAGGTCACTGTCATTTGAATCATCATATGTAGAGATTTGGACTGTCGCAAGGCAGTATGTATTGCCTCTGTCTGTAAAATGATGAAACAGCAGAGCACATACTTTGGGCCTGCCCCTCTGGGAACCAAATCAAACCAAATAGGACCACTCACTTTGGAGCTAACGATACTTAACCTAGTGGAAGATTGTGTGTCGTTGTTTGTTATAGTGAATAGTGAATAGTGAATAGTGAATAGTGTGAATATACACAAACTGTTCCGTTACAACCCAATAATCAGTATATAGATATAAATCTTACTGGTCAGTTGAAAATTCAACATAACCTAATTTTCCTCAGAAGCAGGACGTCCAATTGTCAGTCTGTCTAAACGTGATAATTTCAAAAACTATAGAACGTATGTTCATATGGATTTCAGCATTGGATAAATGAAGCTTTCAATACTATGAATCTATGTAATAAAATTCACCACATTTGTTTTTGTCACAAAATTTTATGAAATCATTTCTCAGGTATACAACGCAATGTGTGAAACTAAACGTTTTAACGTTTGATTATATTCAAATCTCATGTGGTGCACCCCAAGGGTCCATTTTATTCCTATATTATTCTCTTAATTATCTTTCTGATTTTGGCAAATCACTGGAAATAAGTGAAATGTTAGTCAGGAAATCTGTAGACACAATATCATTCTTTGTACAACGTTATAAAAAACCTGGTGAATATTTTTAGAAATCATTATTTGAACATTAATCCCAACAATTCATCTTGGGTAATATTTAGAAATTCTAGAAAATATGTAGAAAGTCAGACTCAGGCTATGGGTACAATCAAAATATGAATCGAGAATCACGAGATTGAATGTAGCGATGAAATTAAATGTTTGAAACTCAATATTGACTGAAAATCATACTTTAAATCACAGGTCAATTCACTCATACTCAAAGCTTATAGATTGTTAAATAAACTTCGTTGGAACAGACATTACCTCAGTCATTGTATGCGATACACCTATTTTATCCATATTCAACTACTGTGATATCGTCTATGGCTCTCTTCTCGATCAAATCACGTAATAAAAAATATAGAAAGTTCAGAATGCATGTACCAGATTATTTTTTGGTTTGAAATTCATCAGAGATCGTGTATCTGCTTCAATACATCAGATTGGGTGGCTAAACATGTTCAACAGAAGAGAATTGAATCTAGCTAACTTATTCATAACCTAAAATAAAACAAGAACCTCCATATATAGCTTTTATTCCTGAATCGTAACACTTTTTTACTTTTCGGTTTTATATTTATCACCCTTCAACTTTTCAAAAGAAGTCGCATTGAATTCATGAATTTGCCAACAGAGATTTTCTCAGTCCCTTTCCAACACGTACCGCACTGCTTTGGCTCTCTCCCTTCGAATCTGCGAGCGTCATGACTCGTAACTTGGAGGCAATTTATCACCAGCAATCAATGAATTAGGTAATGTGACCAATTCACGCATTCAAACTATGCCACAAATAGAAGAGCCATACGGACGATGAATTGTCAATTTGTTTAATTAAAAGGGAGAATAATTCGGTTCCCATCAATTTTGTGTCGTTTATTTGAAGTGAAGAGAAAGTAGTAATGTTTGAGATTGCTGTGTTCAGTTGAATGATGTATTGACTTTTAGATAGATGAGTATAATGATTATTTCTTTTTTCTCACAGGTGTTTTTTTTGAGACATTATTTATTTAGAAACATTAGCACTACTCATGAAAATGAAAGGTATTGAAAGATATTCGAACAGTTATGAGAAAATCAGTTTTCCAAATTCTTTGACTTATTTGCAGCTCTTTTTCTCTCAATTTTTCACTATGATATTCGCATTTCCACTATATATACTATAGTGTGTCGAAATCATAAAATTTTCTGACGACTACCCCAATTTGCTAGTTGCAATAATACATTCTAACCAACGTGCTTGATGTTGGTATATCCGTTGGCTCATGCTATACCTACAATGTTTTCGTAAATTTTGGGCATAAAGCGTGTGGCAGCGAATTTCGCTCCAAAATTGCTAGATTTTCACCAAAAAGCCCGTCTCATGAGCATCGCTCAGAAAATATTGAATGATATCAACGTCGACCCAGATTTGCTTGAAAGGGTCAATTCAACAATGAATTGTATACAACAGTACTTAGTGAACTCATTCAGATAATAATTATAATTCTAGGTGAACAAGTAGATTCTGAGAAAGATTTGTGGAACAGAACGTATAACGGACCAGTTAAGGAAAAATCAATGTAACATGAAAAATAAAATCTTCATCCTCCCTACTTTATTACTATATAATTGAACATTTATTAATCAAACTCATTATTAAGGATCACTTGAATCAAATCACAGATATAGATGATATTAGATGATTTCCAAAACCCTCGATTTGGTCTATTCTGCTTACACGTGAAGGTAAAATGAACCAGTCATGAAGGCAAAATGGACCTTTGGCAACATAAGAACGAAAAAAAATCGCTACTATTCATTCTACTGCACACCTTTCCAAAACAAATCTAACATCTTCATCATTATCTTCGACACCGCCACAATTACAGTGTGCCCATAAAGAACATGCGGGGTACTGTATCCAGCCTTCGGTTGATTCAGAAAATGAATGAGAGCAATAGAAACATCGTACGTCTTCTTCATCTTTGCTAGATGAGTCTTTGCTTTTCTTTTTAGAGTTTTTCTTTGTAGATTTTCCCTTTCCTTTTTCTTTTTGAGTGTTTGTTTGTTTTGTTTCCCTATCCCCTTCTTTCCAGTAAAATGATTCTGTTTTATCTTCTTTGCGTTTTCTTTCGTTTCCTGTGCTTTTTTTGTAGCTTCTAATTCTTCACGATAGAGTGATGATGTTATATCGAATGTCTTTCCTCGCTTAATATTAGGTTTAGTCCGTTTAGAAGTTTTAAGGATGGTCATGATATATTTTGGAGCCATAGAAAAGGATGTACTTATAGATGACTGTTGCTCATCATTGCTGGTTAGATCTTTATTTTGGGAAATGCTATGATCACTAGATGCTGATGGCGATAGTACAGCGGTGTTCAAATCTGTATCAGTCATTAATAACAATGGTTCAGTGACACCTTCATTGCTAGAAGTGCCAGGTTCCGCTGTGAAAGTCTCATCATTGACTAGAATAGAATAGAAAGGCTTCCTATCAAACAACACTGTGAAATCCGTAAAATAACATGACATTTTTTTTTGAAAAAAATTATTTCCGAACACAGAGCCCTGAAGAAGAAGTTATTCAAATTGAAAACGTTGGAAAAAATAGTTATTTCTTTCATGAAAAATTGATCCAGTAACCCTACTAACTTTCTTGAAAACAAATATTCAGAGGCACATCAAGATTTTCTGAGCTGTATCTAGCTGAAAAATTGGAAAAATTCCATACCGAATTTCATCCCCCTATTTGACTTTGAAAATACTTAATTTTCATCTATAACGAATTGTCTAAATAACAATTTTTATGTACTCAGCTTGAAAATTATTGGAAATCGGTGGTGAACTTCCATAAACTATTTAAGTGAAAGGAAAAAAGTACGTATTTCCTAATTTTCTTTATTGATTGTGTGCTAATCCTAACTCACATAGCAAATTCCAGCTTTCTGTGACTACATGAAATACCACGAGTATTTGAATTGAAAAGAAAATATTTTCAGGAATTAATAGTTTTTTGAGAAAACAGATTTTTGTCTTTCTATTTTTCCATCATTGAACAAGAAATGTGGGAAACTCTTAATAAAAATCATCATTTTATGATTCAGTGATGGTGTAAAAACCAATAATAATACAATCAGAACATTAATGGCTATACATTTGAAACTTGAAATCGTTTATAGATATCATATTTTTGAAATTTTGATTCTCTTGTATTCTCCAGACTAAAACTACGTGGGTGAAAAATACGATGTACTGCTGAAAGTCTTGTTTCTCATAATTTTTTTGTATGAAACCGGTTTCAACTATTTCTCTCCCAAAGTCTACTATCAATGTTTTGTTCAATGCCTCCTCGATAATGATATCCATATATCTTCATTTATAAAAATTACATATGCCTCGACGGACAAATTACATTTTGTTTTTTATCTTGTTAACATCGAAGATTCAGGCCCTTGATAAACTGTCATCCCCATTAGATAGGCCCCACCCAAAGGTAATGATTAAAGGGCTTTGTTATGATTTAGCCAATGGGGTGCTGTCGGAAGGGTTGCAACCCCTGAATACTCGCAATTATTTTGGAACATATCCGTTATAATAACATTTGAAATGTTGTCGGGTAATTCAGCAGATATTTGATTGTGTTGCTATTGTGTTTGGGAAATCTTTATGAATACATGAATATGTAAAAAGGGCTCACAATAGGCTGATGATTTCAAACCGCATGTCTTTATGATGTAGTAGCTGGTACTTAATAATACAATCAGATATGGGAACGTTTTAGTGGATCTATTATATGACGTAAGTAGCAAAGAAAATGAATGAAAATGGATAATGAAAAAGGTTGAGGTAGGCCATGTATGAAAAATAATGAACATGATATTCGCTACTTGCTTTTTTGTATTGGTTTTTTAAAAGGTGATATCCGGCTCGAAGGACCATAAATTTCACGAAGCGATAGGAAACAAGTTTAGAATGCACTAACCTTATTTCCATGCTTCGCAAGTTGCAGTTGCAAACTTCAAATGTTGTTTCAAAGCGATATGGACTGTATGCAGTATGTCTGCCTTTGAACACTGCAGCAAGAAATTCACTATGAACTTTGCGGAAAAAGGTTAACGGAAATTTTTATTGCTAGCAAGCATCAAAATTGATCTGTATAAAACTCAGCCATTTTCACCAAAGCTTGCCTTATTGCCTGCACTCTACTTGATAACCTCATGGATTTAGGTATGATTATTGAGTTTTTCATAAAAGGAGTCATAAAAGAAGTCTGGAGATATAGATGTTCTTGCTCTCAAAGAGGATGATGTTACCAAGTTGTTGGCGGCTGAAACACATCTGGGAAATGCAAATGTAAATTCCCAAATGGAACAGTATGTCCATAAACGTCGCTCTGATGGAATTCACATTATCAATTTTCGTAAAACATGAGAAAAACTCTTGTTGGAGGCACGGGCTATTTTAGCTATTCTCGTTCTTATGGAGAACGTGCTGTCCTCAAATTTACCTCACATACTGGAGCTACTCCTATAGCAGGAAGATTCACTTCTGGTGCGTTCAATGAAATCAGATTCAGGCTACATTCAGAGTACCTCGTTTCCTGATTGTTACAGATACAACCTTTGATGATCAGCCTATTACTGAAGCTTCTCATATCAACATTCCAGTTATTGCTTTGTGCAATACCGATTCTCCTTTGAGAGTTGTTATTGGTCTTCTCTGGTGTAGTTAGTCTGGTTCTTCGTCTTCAAGGAACTATTGAACGCGATACCAAGTGGAAGGTTGTATTTGATTTATTCTTCTATAGAGAACCTGAAGCGACAGAAAAAGAAAAACAAACGGCCAAAGAGGCTGTTGCAGCAATTGTTAAACCCACTGAAATTGCTGGTTCTATAGATCCATCAGATATTGACTGGAATACTTCTGAAACTGATGACTAAACAGCTGAGTTCCCACCAGTTGTTTCCGTCGTAGCTGGCGCAACCCCTACGTATACAGCTAGCGGTACGGACAACTGACCAGCAGGAGTTCAAGAATAGTAGACAGCTACAAATACTCCACAGCAACCCGTTGTTGCTACCAACTGGGGCAATTCCAGTGATTGGCATTATTACACCAAAAAGGTCCAAACAGTGCATCCACATTCCACTGGCTTCACTATATTGTTTCGAAATTATAAAAACAAAAGGTAATTTTTTGACGATTTCCCCAATTTGCCAGCTGCAACGAGTCTCAAATAGGAAAAGTAAGCAGGATTATGCAATGAAAAGAACGTTATTGCATTGGTGTAGCTTCTTTTAGTCCTCTTGAAAAATCAATTAAAATCTGTTTTTAAAATCTGTTTTCCGTTAATCAGCTGTCGCCCCCATACAAACGACAACTCTCAGAAGTTGAGAAACTTGTGCGAGTTAAGGACTAACGAGGTCTTACCTTTTATCGTGTGATTCCCAACACGGAAAGAAAGCTTGAATCAAGATCCACTGAAAGAAATTAAAAATTGATAGCTTCGTTTGGTATATTTCATTCAGTTTGTAACTGAGACAGATATTCTTGATGGAAAACTAAGAGTTACCAAATATTCAATTTAAATGAACCAAAATTGTGGTATTTGAATTATCTGGAAAAATCAGTTAGAATCTTATGGAAAATATAAAGTTAAATTTTAATACCTATACCTGAGTAGTAGAAACATTTTTTTGGGGTAAGAATTCAAGAGAATCGTCATCAATACAGAAGAGTTGAGATGTTTAGAGAATGGAAATATTTATTGTTTGACTTGAAAATCGTGTTCAGTATAATAATAATGGACTGGAGCAATTATCTAATTGCCAAATAATTTTCGAATATAATTCATTGAGCCCAATTAATGGCACATCAAATGCGGCGTAAAATGCTAAATTATTCCATGAAAGCTTTCACGAATGAACTCAATAATGATATTAGGTTCATTGGTAAAGCTTTTCGAACTGTATAACATACGAAATTGGTCGAGTGCACTAGTTTGAACCAATAAATACATCTCACTACAATTCAGGGAATATATTTGAAAATGATTATCGTTGCAATATTTTTCTGTGGATAATACTCGTAGATAAAAATTCTGAGCTACCTACTACTTTAGAGTGAATTTTTTCAAGAAGTTCAACAATTTTCAAATCAACAATAGAAAGATTATTGATATTCGAACAAAATATGGAACAAAAAATTTATATATTTGAAGGTTCGTTAGGAAATTTTGTCTTTCGAGACAATTTTCAGCTAAGTAAAAAAATAGACAGGACAAAATTTTCATCTCGAAATATATAAAGAAAATATGATATTCATGTGTCTGTTGGTCAAATGAGGACCACCATGGACTCATTTCAACCCTGCCGGAAGTTTCCAAGCCTTGAACTATGTGTCTTTGATACGTGGGAATCGAAAGCTAGAAATAAAGTGGGTTCCAAGCAGAACCTTGTGTAATATCGACACTCTGAAAAGTGAATTGGAAAAAATAATTTGAACAGGTGTACTACCATTCACGAATCAGGATACTGGATATTTCGAAAGTTCTAAATACTGTTACACGTTGTTCTCTTCAATTAAAGTTACGGTTCATATTGAACTTGAAGTTAATATCGATTTGAATGCTCATGTTTCTCAAAATATCTGGAACCCAGTTCAAATCTCATTTTGGAACAATACCATACTCACACAAATATACTTTTTCTTTGGACTGCGAGTTCTTTTGATGAAGAGAATTTCAACAATGTAGTTACAAGAGCTCTGCAGCTCAGTTCAACTAATTTTCTAGGGGTCTATTCATCTATGTAGCCAAAAGACACGATAACTATATTATTGAAAACTTCGTTGTTGATTCGGTAGACTTTTTTCCAAGTATTTCATTTGAATTTCGTTCAAATTTGGATGTTATTTTCATAATTTCGATATAATGTTGAATTTTCTGCGATATCCATTGATATTCTGAACATATATTACATTTACTTTCAGTAAAATATAAAGGATAAACTGAAAATACTTTGGAATTTGTCACTAATCACGTCTTTTAATAAATCTATAGGAGTTGATGAATCCCAAATTTTATTAAACCGTTACAATAGTTTTTTTTTATAGAAACTCGATACTGATAAATATACCTAATATTCATTATACAGACCCTTTTCGTAGCTGATTTCTCCATTGTCATAAAATTGAACAAAAACTTTCTATTTTGGGGCACCAGAATAATCTCATTTCAAATCGAAAATGTCAATGGTTGTTTTTGAAATATTCGACAAAAACTTGAATTCCCTCTTTTTGACTCTACTGCTCACATTTCAAATACTGTTCAATATTTGTTACAAATCAATTGAAACAATTTTTAATGCAGAATTCAGTTAATTCAATTCAATCATCAATTTCAATTATTATATATGGGTTTGTGAAAAGTATATCAAAACTTTTTTGGGAAAGAAAGTTTTTGGCTTTCTACTACTCCATCTTGATACAGAAAAGGGATTAGGGAATCTTCCATATATAGAGTAACTTATTTTCAAATTAATTACTTCCTTCCTTTTCATTGGAAGATTCTCCAATCTTTTTTTTTGTATCAAGATGGAGTAGTAGAAAGCTAAAAACTTTCTCAAAAATTAATCACTACTAAAAATAAAACCCTTTCAATTCATATAATAAAACTATTTCAAAATAGAATATAATACGACTAGTACCTTTCTCAAAACGATACTTACTTATTTATTCAGGTAACCAATGGAGGGGTTGGTAGGAGGAGTTCAGGAAGAGCCACCCCCCCACTAACAGTTATCAATGATCTCGCCACTCAATTATTCATCAATATTTTTATTCCAATTTCTATCATTGTATTTTTCTGTGCCACCTCACTAGTGACTCAATTCTATCAATTACTTGTTGATAATGTAGAAATAAAACAAAATACTAACAACAACATAAATATATTATAAAAATTTTCATTCGCAGTCTCAAATATTTTTCTATATACATATGTACATCATTATAAAGTTATATCAAAAATATACTATTTACCACAGCTACCAGTAGCACATTCTCAATTTTAGAAAAATCAGTTTTCGAAATCGTCCACCTTAATTACATCAATATCCACGTCCTCACAACTAAAACTTTTTTTCGAAGTCCTGCAATTTCTCTGGCAACAACAGCTTTTATCCGAAGAACTCGGGCTTCCTGATCCAAAACATTCGTCCTTCTTGCGTTTCACTCTACGATTCTGGAACCAGATCTTTACTTGCTTCTCAGACAGCTGCAGTCTATTCGCTATCTCTATTCTTCTCATCCTCGTGAGGTAAATATTGTTTCTGAATTCATTCTCCAGTGCAAGAAGTTGATGGCTGGTATAGGCAGTTCTTATTCTCTTACTTGAGTCTTTGCAGGCTGCCAGGACGTCTTCGTTCCCGCTGTTTTGGTCCTGGGGAGTGGGACTCGATTCCCGGCTGTTGCTACTCGTTGGGGAAGCTGCTGGAGGAAGCACTGGTGGTAAAACTGGGGCACTTATCGGATGAGTGAGAGGAAAATGTGGCCGAACTCCCAGTGGCTTCGATGGTTCAGGTCGTACTGGAACCTTAGGCAAGTGCCTGGGTTCTGCAGCAAACATGTGTGGATACACTAGGTGAGGATTATGCTGGGCCAAATTCCACGAAAACAGGTTGAAGTAGCTCTGATAAGGCATCATCGCAGGAAGAGCCAAGTTTGCACTCGGATGTAAGTTTTTCGGTTGTTCACTAAGTAACGATTCAACTCGAAAAGATCGGTCCATTTTTATTGCTTTGTCACTCACGCTCGTTTTCACCTAAACTCTGACTACTACTGTATGCGAGATGGGTTGGCACCCTCATATTTATAGCCAGCCCCTCTTTGTAGTTATTATGTAGTTATCCCTTCTCGACTAGGGTCTCCCTTTCAAATTTTGAAGAAGACACGCCTCCTTATATTTGAAAGCGAATGAAACTTTTTTGATTTTCTATAGTTAGTTATTGATAGTAGATTTTACAAATCAACTATTTTTCAATGGAAACTCGAACTGTATGAAATGATTTTACAGCTATTGGGGAGTTTGAAGCATATATATTTAAAAAATAATGAACTTTTAGTTTAAAAATAAGGTTAAACGATGCATATACGAAATACCAAGAACCATATGTGATAAGATCGTCGAACCAAATTTCTTCAACTCTTTCATTTATACTCGTCTTTTAATCCTCCATACATGGGTTTAATTTTTATTTTCATACCTGTGATTCCTTCCAAAATGTTTGTACCTTTAAAATGTTCTCTTCAAAGTCTTTGCTATTATTTAAGTACTCTACTTTTCCCAGATATATTTTTTAAGTGTACTGCTTTTTTCGTCGTGTTCTTGTATTGGACTGAGTATATTTATTAGGTACTTAAGTAATGTACTTTTATCTCGAAACAGGTGTTTGCTTCCTTATCGAGTATGTATCATCTGAAAACAAAAATATTTACTGTATAAATGGTGTCATTATTGTTTTAGCTTTTTGTATAACACTGTCATTTCCATATATATTTTCCAAGTGTGATGCATTTTTCGTAATGTTCTTGTATTGGATTGGATATAATTTTCTTTTTATGTAGTTTAGTGTGGTAACTTTTTCTCGAAACAAGTATTTGCTTCCTCACTTATCGAGTAGGTATCATTTATGAAAAAATTGTATATAGTGCATACATTCTCTCTCTCTTTTCATCAATTAATGATATTATTATATTAATATTATTATTATTATATAAGTTATGGAAAAGTTTCAAATTGTTTTTGTGACACACTAGATATGTTTTTGATACTGTCAAATATCTGGAATACATGAATATATGCTATCGAAGAAACGGAATTGAGTGTTTTTTTAAATAGTTCATGGTAAGTTTATAAGTGAAAGCCATATTGTAGGTGGAATTTAAAACAATACTCATTCCCCTACGATTAAAATATCAATACGTATATTTGGTGGATAATTTGAGGAGGAGAAGAGGATCAGTTGTTATATAGATTTTTTTTCTCCCATTTGTATGTATTCCATACACATTTTATTTCATCGATACTATTTTCTCACTCTAGAGAAGTCTTGAATTTTTATAAGCAACTGGAGAACAGACCTGTAATCAATATTTTTTATAGAAATTCTAGTTGATTATGCAATTAATTGTTTCCACATATTCTGTCTCTATGAATTTTATTCTTTTATAGAGAAGCGTATTTTCAAATTATTATTATAATTATTTTTGAAATATATCTTTCAAATAATTACGAGAAGAGCCAAAGTTACGACGTAATTACTGAATTAAATTAGTGCAATTCGTACATATTAGTATTAATACACCTGAAGAAGCCATCGGGAAAATCTTGTGGTAGATTTGCGGATTGTTGGGTGAAAATTAAACAATCGGTTCAATTTGAAACAGATATATTTTTGGGTATTTTTTCCGGCGAGATTAATTTTTGGTAAAGAAAGATTTCCAAATGAATAAACAATGATAATGCAAATCCTGTTGATCTTTGAAATGCTGTTACGAAGTGAGAAAAATGAAGTCGGGGGTATTCCCATATAAAAATATTTACACTTCATTATTGGTCAAACATTTTTTCTGTATTCAGAAGTATCATAGAAATGAGATTATTGTTGAAAATATTGCGAATGATTTATGATACATAAAAAATTTATGAAACATTTAATTGGCCTTTCATTTTTTCTAAAATTTTGTTCTGCTCTGATGTGGTGTTCTTTTTTGTATTATCAACCAAAAATTTAATCAGTTTCCAATTTTCACTCTTCTTTATTTTCAATAGTTTTCGTATAGATACAGTATTAGGTCACCAATATAATAGTTCAGCTTGTATTCTTCTTTGGTGGAAAAGTAATAAAGATAATTGATGGAAATTAAATCATCATTCCGGTAGAATGTTCCGATAAATTGAAAAAATCTGTTAAACGGAAATATACATGGAACTGAAAATCGAGATGTTTCTACAACTTTCTGGATTCATTACAGTAAGCAAGTGAATTTATGATGAAAATACTGGATAGATTTAATTTCTCAGAATCTTCTCAGGAAGATCAAACTTCCTCTTGAAACCAATATTTTCAACACCTCGACACGTGTTTCAATTACCAAGTGATCATTTTCAAGATGATTACTTGGTGGTTAGAACACGTGTCGAGGTGTTAAAAATAACGGTTTAGTGTTGGGATTAAGTTGGGAGTTACATTCATATATTATGCATAAGAACCTTGCTCATGGATCGCTCTATCTATTGAAAAAACCTGGGACAGACAACGGAAACCGACTTTGTTTTATATTACCTAGTGATTAGGCCAATTTCTCTATAAATCAAAAAAATCGAAACGATTTTGTTGGAATGATTGTAATTTTTAGAACTGTTTCCAATTATTTGATATGTTTGTATCAATTCGTATAATATCGCACTAACTGTTATTTCTTTGTTTTTCCACTCAGTTAGGACTGTGTGGATATACTTCTTCCGAAGTGATTCAACCGTTTTGTGTCATGCAATAGGATATTTTCTATTGCCAGTTCTATAGAACTGGCCAGTACATGATAAAAATCCATAATGAAATTTCTTAACCTTCTACCGCATGATGTGCCAAATATGGTACAAAGCGAAAATTATTTGATTTATAATATTTGAGAACGAATTTTGTCGTCATTTCATACATGACCATATCTGGCACGAACCAATCTATCTCATACACATCACGGCCGGACTATTTTATCAACGAGTGCATTGGAAGGAGTCTTCAAGTTCATTCTTGTTAGAAATTTCATTTGTTACGCCTGGGGTGATCTTTGCTTTCCATTTACTCTTGTTTGAAAGTATTTTTCTACCGAGAAAAAATTATAGAGTGTTCAACAGTGATATCAAAAACATCTCTAGGTAAGTTCAGTAGTGAAAAGTTTCTCAGAGTTAGAAACTCCTATCCAATTATTTAAGTTTCGTTTCCCAGATAGCCTTATAAAGTATATCTGTGAACAGACTAACCTTTATTCTGTACAGAGCCGTCCAAATAAACCTGCTAATATAAAAGAGTTCGAAATAGAGCAATTTATCGTTATTACCATGTACATGTCCCTTATAGCTGCCGGCCACAAGACTTTACTGGCATAATACGATCGGCCATCATGCTGTGTGCAACGTGATGGGCTGTAATAGATTTGAAGAGATAAAGCGTTTCTTACACTTCAACAACAATGATGACATGACTGGAAACAGTCAAGATGGATACGATAAATTGTTCAAGATTAGGCCATTTCTTACCCAAAGAAGAGTATCTTGCTGTAGATGGACAGATTATTCCAACAAAAGCTCTTACACAACTTAACAATATAATCCGAAGAAACCATATAAATGAGGTTTCAAACATTTTGTCCTCAGCGGTAT
>WOGP01004722.1:0-13746 GCA_015342065.1 Leptinotarsa undecemlineata
AAAGTTCCAGATTCTTTCTATAAATATATTCATTGTTTTGTTTGAAGTCATATCTGTAAGGTTCTGTGATAATGAGCGGTGGAGTATGCTTAATATTCAACAAAAAATCGGTAATGAATTCTTTGTTGCATCGGTTAGGCCAGAGAATAACAATATCGTTATTACCAAAGTCCTTGCTGTTGTTCAAAGCAGTTTCAATCAGTATATTGTCATTAGCATTCGGCTTCAATATAGATTGAACCGTACATCTGTCACCTACTATACTACACACTACTTTGGCTAAGTCCCTACCTTGATGTCCTGACACAATTAAAATCTTGGTCTTTGATTCTTTTTGGTTCGTTCTCAAGTTATCTCCAGATCTGGTTCTTTTCTTCCCGGTGAATTCCCTTCTTTCTTCATAATTTATCCTATCTCCATATTTCTTTCCACGATGAGAATGTGTTTTGCTATCGGATGCAAATCCTTGTGATTCCTCTTCTCTTTTAATTGTGTAGGAAGCATATTATTTTCTTCGGTAAGTACTTCAATTGTGGTTAGCATATTTGTTTTTGTTTCCTCCATTTCTGATATAATGGATTTGGCTTACATAAGTTCCGACTCGAATTCTTCACTTGTTATTTGCAGATTCTTGATATTTTCTGTTAGTTTCGTAATTTCTTCATTGAGTTCCGATATTGTTGTTCGTTGTCTTTGACTATTGGGAAGCTCTGTGCCTCGAATACATCGTCTTCGAGATTGCACTGCTGAGATTGATAATTACCTAATTACTAAGCTGGAGTCCAATCACTAACCTTATTGATCTACCTCCCTGAATGGAATTTCATTTATTGTCCTCATTTCCGTAAATAACTTATAATTTCCCGAATAACTTAAAAGAGGCACCTTCACCGTTGTCACTTCACATAATCTATGTGAACGGTATTTTTTCATTATATATAAGGGGTTAACATTAGCAATATTTTCAGTTTATTGTATTCGTTTGAAAATGTCCTTACAAGACGAAATAGCAGTAACGTTAGTTACAAACACAAGTGGTAAAAAACATAGAAAATTTCATTCAGTTTTCAACACATTTTTTTTATCATGCCATACAAATTATATGCATTTTCATTTTTTCTTCCTAATTGATTTCTATAGTTATCTATTGTTTCTATAGAATACTAGTTGTATCTATCTATAATCATTGTGTATTACACAATTCAATATACAATTCTGCGTGAGATAAAAAAAAAATTGTCTTCCCTTCTAGTGAAATTCAGTAGATATGAAATGTTAAACTACACCACTTTACAATTATGGCGCTGAATCTGGTCATTATTACGCATTGATCAAAGATGAAACGGACTGGTTTAAATTTGACGATAGTCGTGTCACTGAATATTCTGGCAATATCTTGAATTTATTGGTGCCTCTGGAGACATCGTATATTTTAATCTATGAAAGAGAGGACATTGGCAAATCAAGATCTTCAGATGATGTGGTGCTGCAGGTTTTTACGGATTTTCCTGCAAATGCGCCACTGGAGTCAATCAAGTTGCCTCGGAGTGCCAATAAATTTTTGTTGTTTTTTCATAATTCAATAATTTGTATTACTTTTTTTTATATGTTTCTATAATTGAAAATTAAAAAAATATATTGCGGTAATCACAAATGAACATCGAAGTGAAAAACTTTCACCAAGTAATTCAACAAAACAGGTAATCGTTTCCAAATGTACTCTGAAAATCGTCAAGGCCGTTACTATTTTCTGTCTTTCTTCAAAAACTATAATTATTCATATTCATACCGGCTTGCCGCATTAAGGCAGAAATCTTAGCCGCACAGATGCAGAAGGCTGTCTTTCTTGGCTCACTGCGCTTGCTCAGGGCACATGATAATCGGCCCAATGATCACTTACCGTACGGTGTGGGGAGTGGTCATTGGTTGATAATGCTGGCGCGCCCTCCCGAATGTATCGGGGCTTCGGGGGATAAGTCCTGACCAACGCGCACTACGGTGAAAAAAAATAAATGGTCTTTATTTTTATCTTGAAGGAGATAAGCTTACGCTATTCTACCACTCAGCCAAATCTCTTGAAGTATCTCTTGAAGTTTAGGAAAGGAGAGTACAATCATTGCGGATCTCAACGATTCCTCCTTTGGCAGATGGTTATATGAAATTTCGATAATGTCATATGTGCCAGATGTGGATGGTAATATATCATGGACTCCTTTTTTCCATTGCGAATGTCAAGGTGTTGCATGTCAACGTTTGCAAATTAGTGTCGTCCACGTATCTTAACCAGTTCACGCTTTTCTAGATAATGGAAGTCCGAACTTTGAAATTCATGCCTACATACACTTGAATGCGAATTCGCAAAACTCGCGAATTGAGTTGATTCAATTCGTTGAACTGGCCTTATGTGATAGTGTTGAATCAAATTTCAGAATGTGGATATTTGATATTTACAATATTGCGACTTCTATCGATATCAGCTCGAAAAAACCACAAGGATTGAGAAATTTCATAATGACGGTATTAAATTGGAATAACTCACTGGTCTCTTTTACATCCTTGTTCTATTTTATTGATCCTGTATAATCTAAATCATAATTATATTCATTTTTCTCAATTTAGACAATGTTAGTTTGAGGAACGAAACTCATTGAATCATGATCATTTTAGAACAGACTCATCATTCTTAAGTTGTCAATTCGAGTAATTCTGATGAATAAGGACGATAGTTGAATAATTTCTTACAAGAAAAATTATATTCATACTTTTTACAAGTTTGCTATATTTTACTTTGATGACACTATATTTTTGTAGAATCAAACTATCTGAATCCATATAAATCGTAAAGCGTTTGCGTTTGCACTTGAAATGTATGAAATTAAAGTCGTATCTATTATCAATCATTATCATCTAGTTGAATCAGAATATATAATTGATCATTTCTTGGAACAATAGTAGATATATATTATCTATTTTGCATTTTATTTTCTGCTTCTGATTTATTGCAGTGAACAGTTTTTAATGATAACAGAATTATAAAATTTTACATCGCTTCCTAAGTAGTTTCGTTTTTTTATACAATTCTCAATTCATCAATTGAATTTCATGTGTTCACATGCAAATTATATCAGAATAATATGGAATGGAATCCTTGAAAAATCAACGAACTAGCGTATATTCCTTCCAATTATAATATTTTTCTCATAACATTACGAACCCATTTTGTTCCTACAATGAAAAATAAATTCCACCATAACGAGTACCGCACCTGAAACTTTTCAAGTCATTATTTCTGCATTAGTGCTCATTTAGGGGATTCCAAAAGGTTATTAAATTTCGTTACAGTATTTCATCCTGGGCATGTGAAAGAGGATAATATATAATATCAATTCTGACAAGACCGAAAACAAATGTTTCCTGACAGTGCTATAATTCAGAAATTGAAAGTCCGGCGAGAGAAAGATTTATACGTGAAACATCTTTGAAGTTGAACAGGGGGATTCAGGTGAAATTACACCTATTTACTTATATGGTTTTTTTGAATGATTTTTGTGACTGAACTGTCAGACCTTATGTGCAGAGTTTGAAGGCAATTCCAACTACGGAAACTCACTACTTAATTCAATAGGTAGTAATTCATATGCTATTGTATATTAAAAAATACAAGAGAAATAAATACTGGAAGTGAAAACGAAAAATATAACTAGTGTTTTCGAGATCCATTTTCACCTACATATATCAACACATGCATGGACAAAGCAATATATCTCAGAAAATATATATTATGGAAAGGGTTTATAATCAGAAGGGACTTTACTGTTGACCGAAGTAATATATCGTGAAGGGGTTTTCGTTTTGTAGATGTATATCAACCCTTTCAACTTATTCTTGAATTTTTCGATATTATTGATATCTGTGATATATTGTGGGAGGCGCCCGTTTTGCGTCGGACCTAAAAATTTTAAATTCTTCTACCCAATAGACTTTGAAAATGGAAAAGGCAAGTGAAAATAAGTGTTTCTGTTTTGTGTTATAGTAGTGTTCATTGGTTATCAGATTTTATTTAGTTTTATGCTGTTCAACATTCAAATCGAAAAAAAATAGTTGTCCTGATTTCAGTTTTGGAATGGAGAAGGTCTGAAGAGTATCGGATTGTATATATACAGAATGGAGTTTTAATGATGTCATTCTGTACTATCACTGAATTTTTAATGATAGTTTTCTGGCTGCCCCCCAAGCTACGATTATATGTATAAGCTACATGAGATTCCACTAATATGTGATACATTGTTTTCAATTGGATTTTGTTCAAAATATATCTGAGGTTTTTCAGTTTGGAAATTAGGAAATGTAGTTTTTTGATCATATACGCGACATACCTATTCCTCTTGAGGTGACTGTCAATAATCACACCTAGGTATTTGAATTCAAATGTAGATTCTATTGGAAAATCATGAGAACTTTTTGAAATAGTGAAGGACGGTAAAGTGCATTCATTATTGGTAAGTGAAAAAAAAACAATGTTTTGCTAAGATTCATGGTCAGCAATCGACTCTGAAACCATGTTTTAATTTCACACAGATCTCTTTCTACAAGTTCTTTCAAAGTTGGGCTGAGTAAAAATTGCTGTATCATCTGCATATGTGATTATTTCTCCTTTGGTTTTGACTTCAAATAAGTCATTCAAATAGATGTTAAACAGGATTGGTCCTAGTACGGTTCCTCGAGGTTCACCATACGTTACTGTTTCAGGGTTTGCTATGGATATTTTTCAATTTGACTTTTCGCGGGCTATTTGAAAGATAGCTTCTGAACAAGTCGAGAGCTTTATCTCTGATACCTGAATTTTCGAGCGATTCGATGAGTAGGTTATGGCTTACCGTATCGAATACCTTACATAAGTCAAAAAAGATGCAGAGAGCAGGCTGGCGTTTGTTCAGAGGTGAATACATTTTGGAGGTCAATTTTAGTATCGCATCTCGGGTGGACAACCTTCTCTGATTCATAACGAGTGTTCCAACTCCACCTTCACGTTGCTTGCAGATGAGTTCTGACAAAAAACCTGGGAATTTTAGATACTTCCTTTCCCATTATTTCATACATTAATTAGTTATGATAACAATATCTGCTTCTATATTAACTATGCTCATTTCTAATTTTTGAATTTTGTTTTTTATGGATCGATCATAATCTTTTGTAATTTCATTTTGTTTTTGTTTTCATTCTCTAAATATTCTTTCGTTAACGGCTCTGCCAATTTCCTTTTTCAGAGCCAATTTTTTTTCATTTTGATGTTCGGTTTTGTCAATACGTTTTCTTCTACTGCATAGAGATTTTCCATCTGCTTCAAATGTCTCCCTTTCAATTTGAAAGAGTATCTTCCTCCATCGCACTGAATTTTGACATGCCCATGTTTCAAAACATGGATTTTATTCATTTTTAATTCAAGTACAACTGGATCTATTTCTTCTTGCAAATCGTGAATCGTCCTAGTTATCTTATGAGCACATTTTGGTTTTATTGAAATATCATTTTGTGTGGTGTCAGCTAATGTGTGATTTTGTCACCTACTGGAGTTCATGACACGAAAATAATCGAGTTTCAGGAAAGAAATTTGATTTTCCATATCAGATATTTCATTCAATACCACACTGAGGTTATTTTCATCAACATGGTTCCTGCTGAAGTTGTTGAATATATATTTACATTCTTCACACATCCAATTTGCGATTCACCTCAATGAATTTTTTTTCTTGGGCTGGCTAAATTCTTACGCAGCTAATATTATTTTGTTTATAAATTGTCATTTTCACCCAACGAAATGTTTTTAATTTGATTGCACTTTGTACAGAACCTTACACAATTTGATGGGCCAGAATTTATCTTCAGTAGAAAGAGGTATATAGTTTCGAATTGAAATTTGAAATCTTCTGAATATTCAGGATGATTATATGGATAACCATTTTCGGTAAAATTCTCATTATTCGAATCCATTAAATTTGTCTGCCAAAGTTGACTTTTGTTATGATTCACTCGAATCATTGAGTGATATTTGGAAAAATTTTGACTGGAGTATATTTAACAAAATTTTGTTGTTTATTGTGTTATTGTTCTTTTCAAATCGCATTTGGATACAATTGTTTCATAAAACTGGACGAATTTTCTGTTCTGGCTGTATTTGAAAATTCTAGTATTTTTACTTCAATTACTACTTTTTTAATGTAACTGACATTGTCAACATATCGAATATTCACAAAACTCTGAAAGTATCTTTGGAATCATAGCAGAATGAATGTATACTCTCATAAAACAAATTATTTCCATATTTCGATAAAAATAATCATCATTCACAGGGAAAAGATACAAAAAGTTTCAACGGTGATAATGAAATAAAACGAAGTTAAAATGTACCGTTGTTGAGATTGGCTGTATCAAAAAAGAAGTGAAATTTATATCAGTTATACACGTCAGTACAATCAGATAAGTCAATAAGTTAAAATAGCTTGATTCCCACTAAGGCACAATGACTTCAAATTTTTTAACGAGAAAGAACATCATATCGATCATTTGAAACAACCCATACAGCCTCTTTCGGAGTCGAATGCTCCTTCAGAAACCTAAATGAATTCACAACAGAACACCCACTGCAAAAATAAACCGAATAGGCATCGTACAACACGAACAATTGAACACAATTACCCGGAATATTTGGCATTAGTGCGAATCTGGGAATATTTCTTCATTCGCTTCCTATTTAAAATCGGTGGATAATACGAAGGTTAATTCAAAATCTCGAAAATGAAGCACTGATACGGAATGTGAATTGAACGATGCGGTATTTCAAGAGATTGTGGAGAAATTTTTTCAAACGACAATCGATAAAATTGGGTTTCTTAATTACTATTTTTTGGGTTCGAATGACACGTTAATTTTTGGAATTTCTTCCTGAAGTTTTTGATTTCGTGAATGCCTAGCTTTTCCAGAGGTTCACACATCCTGGATTATTTTTGGATATCAATTCGAACCCGAAAAATAGTGACACTTTACTATTTACTAGTAACTATTTTCTGTTTACTATTTTCCATTTACCAATTACTATTTACTGTTTACTATTGCCTCTTCACTGTTTACAGTTTACTGTTTATTATTTAATATTCACTATTTACTATTTACGATTTACTATTTCCTATTTACTATTTACTATTTACTATTTACTATTTACTATTTACCATTTACTATTTACTATTTACTATTTACTATTTACTATTTACTATTCACTATTCACTATTCACTACTCACTATTCACTATTCACTATTCACTATTCACTATTCACTATTCACTATTTACTATTCACTATTCACTATTTACTATTTGCTATTCATTATTCACTATTCAATTACTTGTTACTATTAAGTAATGTTTGACGATCATCCAGTGTTATAATCAGATCTACTGGTGCCTAAGCTATACTGCAGGTGTTTGAGTTTGGTGAATAGGAAACAACCCCGTTCTCGTTCATCGCTAAAACCTCATTCTTGAAATTTTTGGTCATGAACAACACTTGGTGAAATGATGTTAATGTAGCAAGTGTTTCCTAAATCATCTAATAAATTTTCGTTGCAATATTTTCTGGATAACTGTCTACTGATTCATAACGAAGAACCTATTTCACATAATCTGCATAAGAACCATTTCTTAACCTGCAATCGATCCTTCCAAGTGAAGAAGGATTTTGTAAAGGGATCGATTCGGTTCTTGCTTCATGAAGTTCTACCACTGAACATCTACATCTACACTATTAGTATTCATGAGACGAGACCAAAACATAATCGATAGTGAAATTCGGTCTTGATTATATGAAGGTCTCGTCGAAATGAATAATTTCCACTCCAACTCTCGTTTGATACATAGCAAATGAGAGCTCCAAAATAGGTTGAGGTATCTGCAATACTAACTACCTTTTAACTAAACAGGCAGAGATCATTCGCTGATTTCCTTTCTGTCATGGTGAGAGTACGGTACAGGGATGGAGTATCTACACTTTTATTATTCACTTCAAGTACTTTATACAATTGAGATCAAACTTCACTCAGGTGAGTTCGTTTGATTTTATAATAACATTGATATTATATTTTTTTGGAAAAGAAAGTTTTTGGCTTTCTACTACTCCATCTCGATACGAAAATAAGGATAAGGGAATCTTCCAAAGAAAGGAAAGAAGTAATCAATTTGAAAATAAGTAACTCTATACATGGGTGTGTAGATCATGCAAAGAAGTAACTTTCAAACACACACTTATTTTTGTATCGAGATGGAGTAGTAGAAAGCCAAAAACTTTCTTTCCCAAAAAATTAATCACTCTTGAAAATATAATCCCTTCAATTCAAATTGATTATATATTTCTCTCTTCCTCGGTTCCCCAATTTTAACTCTGAGATTTTGTGAGTGTGTAGTGCCATTATTATTTATTGCTAAAAATGTTGTTTCCGATGCCAGTTATTTTATTGATATGTGAAACGGAATAAAATCTCAAATTGTTCATTTTTCATTTTTCAATTTTAGGAAGTAGTATTCATGAAGTATGGAATTCGAGTACGAGTTAACTAGGAAATAGCAAGAGCTTAAAAAATGATAAAAAATTCAATATTTTGTTTTGTAACCCTTATTATAGATGATTTTATGATATATGTAGTGTATTAGGGAAACTTTAGAGTACGCTCATGCACTTCGTTAGGTAAAAAAAGGCTCTCGAGCCTGAATGTATCGTAGACCGAACATGGCCAGTCAGTAATAAACGAGCAGCATTAAACAATTGTTTGATTATAACCCTAAACACAACAATTATCGATGAGGATTCGAGAAACCGAACTGAAACGAAGGAAAAATGTCTGATCAAAATTCGATATGCAACATTGATAAATTCAATTACAAAGTGTCCATCTTTACAGTTTTTAGTGAGCGTTTAAAACAATTTTTTATCGCGAATTCAACTGACGATGAAAATAAAAAAAGGCAATTAATTCTTTTGTGTTCACTAAGCGAAGAAACCCATGTGCTACTGCGAAATATATGTACGCCGGATTTACCGGACACCAAGACTTATGTAGTATTAGAAAAAACTTTGTCGTATTTCTTCGCACCAGTGAAGTCAATATTTTATCAATCATTAAAATTTTTTACTGCAAGAAAAATGGAAAACAAAACAGTTACAGAATGGTCGGCAACGGAGTTGATAACAGTTATCAGGTATGTTTTCACCATTGGACTAGGAAAAAACCAAATTCGCGACAGATGCTTTGAAGAAGACACCACTGACTCAAATTCTACTTTGGAAAGAATGTTGAAGATCGCCTTAGCTAAGGAAAGAGCGGTTCAAGAGTATTCTTCAAGAACAATTTCTGCAGTAGAAATCAAGTCTGAACCAGTAAATTATTTCCCACATAAACAACAACATGATATTTCAGCCAGTCGGGGTAAATCATCAGGCTCATCAACCGTTGGGGGAAATGCAGTTCAAAAAGTGAAGTGTAGTGTTTGTGGGAGGAAAAATCATAAAAGCTGCGAATGTTTTTTCAAAAATTCCATCTGCCACAAGTGTAATATCAAAGGTCATTTGGCATCTGTTTGTTCTTCAATAAAGGTACAAGGACAAGAACGATATGTACACAACTTTCTGACAGAAGATTTGGGTGAACAAAACCTATACAACTTAAGTAGTATATCTTTAGATGAAAAAGGTAATATTATGCCATTTTATGTTTGGTTGATAGTTGAAAATGTTCCTATTAGTTTTGAAGCTGATTCTGGCTTTGCTCATACGGCAATATCAGACAAACTTTATAAAAACATTTCTTTGATAAAACGGTACATAAAAACGATCTAGCTTTACGAGACTACATAGGTGTTTCATTTGAATCATTAGGTTATTTGCAGTTGAATGTTTCGTATGAGTAAAACCATTATAATTTAAAAATGTATGTAATAAAAAATGGAGGTTCGCCTTTAATTGGCAGGAATGAATTACATAAGTTGAACTTAGGCTTCAAAAAAATTGTAGATGATGTCAACAGAATATACTACACCCAGATGTCAGATAATCTCGGTAAAGATTCGGTATCTGAGGTAAGAAGCTTGTCCGATTTGATTGCACGCCATAAAGAGGTTTTTGACGGTCGTCACGGTACATTTAACAAACATAAAAGACAATTGAGGTTAAAAGACGGAGCAATACCGAAATTTTATAAAACAAGGCCCGTTCCTCTTGCCATGAAACCAAAAATAGAAGAGGAAATTGATAGATTAGTAAAAAATAAAGTCTTAGAGCCCGTTGAATTTTCCGAATGGGGGACACCGATCGTCCCTGTTCTAAAACCTAATGGTAAACTACGTATATGCGGCGATTCCAAAAAGGAAAAACTATCAACAGCGACTATTACATAGCGTTATTGCAGCGTTTGCAGAATGAAATCGCGGAAAAACAGACCCATTTGATGAAAAAAGAAGTGCAGTTTCACCAATACAATGTACCCTCTCATAAATCAATGAAAACGATGACAAAATTGCTTCCTCATCTACCGTATTCTCCAGATCTGGCCCCTAGCGATCTTTTCCCGTTCTCAGACCTCAAGAAAGGAATTTAGTGATGATGAAGAGGTAATCGTCGAAACTGAGGCTTATTTTGAGGCTACAGACAAATGACATCAAAAAATTGTATCAGCGCTATAATCGTTGCGTCGCCCTCGACGGCAACTATGTTGAATAATTAAATCACATTTTATACAAACAAATTTTTTTCCCTAAGAACCCTAAGAACTTATCAAATAAATGGATCAACAGTGATCCATCCACCGTGTCCACAGTCTGAAAAATAACACCTCAAAATCAATGCAGCGATAGACTTTATTTTGAAATGAGATTCAGAAAATGGAGGCAATAAATCAATTGGGAATTATTACGAACTCTTTGTATTGTTTCTTTTTCACTTTCATTCAACTTTGTTATTGAGGTTCAATTTTTAAAATTATACTTTTCAAACTTCGTATTTATTGAT
Source organism: Leptinotarsa undecemlineata (assembly GCA_015342065.1). Classification (NCBI taxonomy): domain Eukaryota; kingdom Metazoa; phylum Arthropoda; class Insecta; order Coleoptera; family Chrysomelidae; genus Leptinotarsa; species Leptinotarsa undecemlineata. Next base: position 11,049 of record WOGP01004722.1, read on the forward strand.
ATTACTTATTGACTATATTAGGTTAGTTTTTTAAACAGTTTCACTGACATATAAGTTGGAAGCTATTCTCTGTTACATTGAGTAATAATATTCCTGATTCTTGTATTACATTTAGAAGGTATACGTTTTTCAATAATTATATATTTGAATTTGAAGAACACTAACAATTCGTAAATATAATTTGCAATAGTTGTCATTACATTGTTTGATATAAATACTCCTCTAAAATTATCTTATTTTCAATAATGAATATTTTCCGTATATCTATGCTAATTCCTCAAAATAATACCCTATTTTCGTGCTGACTCAAAATTTGTGTAGTAAATTATTTTTACTGAATTGTTGATAATTCGAGTGGCATTGACAGTTGAATTTATTTTACTATTTAGAGATTCTATAGGCTTAGTTCTATGAGAAAAGAAAATAATTCAATATTTTCGAGGCAGGCAGAAAACATAAAGACTTAATACTTATTTTAAAATTATCAACGGACTGAGTATCAGCTGTGAGCTCCTCTCCAAATTATCTCTACTCGATACCAGTCGTTCAACTGGGCAGGTGCAAACATTTTAAGTTGATTTTCACAGATTCTGTAACTCATACAACAGCTTTATCCCCAGAACTCTTCGATTAGCTAACTCTTTGAATAACGTTCAATTATTTAATATATCAGTTTTCCGCTTTGAAAACCATATTCTTGACCTAGCTATTTAAAACTTTTAGCTTGTGCTGTTGTATTGTGTTCAGTGTTAATTGCTTGCAATAATTGGATCAGTTCATATTGTTATACCTTGTGAATGTTTCCTAATTGGATCAGTTCATATTGTTATACCTTGTGAATGTTTCCTAATTGATCTATGTTATCTCACTATTTGAAAACTGTATTATTTTTATAATTTACTTTCAATCCATAACATTACATCGACTAATATAAAGCACTGTATTACTTTGAAGGAAAGAAGAAAAAAACCGAACTTTCTAGGGAGCAATGAAGTAAATAATATTTTATTGTTTAGGACTTGTTAGAGTTTCATAAACATGCTCAGACAATCATGCTTTTTATAAAGATTTAGTAAAACTTACTTTCCACTTTGGATAGTTTACTTATGGTCCCCGGCTTAATTATAACTGGTAGAAGATGCGAACCATGGGCCGAAGCTAACAGGGCAATTCCATTCAAAGCACACCAGATAAACCACTGTACTGTTGCAGATGTAGTCTTCAGTTGTTTCAGGGTCCTTTTATCAGGAATCACCATATAGAGTTCTACGCCATGATCAGTTATGAATGCCACTTCATTGACGTAAGACCAGACGAAGCCAAGTATATTGGAATTTTTTTTACAGGTCTGGGAATATTCAGTTTCCAAAGTGTTGTTCTGGAAGTTCATGAACTCTACAGAGTTATTACCTCTTTGAACTGAAATGAATACACTGTTGTACTACACCAAAGGTTCATATTCATTACTACACCAAAGGTTCCACTGTTTGGAACCTTTGGCGTAGTAATGAATATTACTGGAGTTTTTTCCCAACACCAAATCGTTATTTTTAACATCTCGACACGTGTTTCGATTATCATCTTTAAGATGATCACTTGGTGATCGAAACACGTGTCGAGGTGTTAAAAATAACGATTTGGTGTTGGGAAAAAACTCCAGTAATATTCATAGTTAGATATGTCTCTATTCTTTTGTTCACATTACATAGTAGAATGTATTTTGTAACTTTTTTTGTTTCAATGTTTTTATGGTGTAATAGCAGAATGATTGGTTTAAAATATATTAACCTTTTACATTCTTACTTGAATTAATATAATAATAATTGTAATTTATTGAGCAAAATTACAATTTTGTTCCACTGGCTATCGATTCAAGACTTTTTGACCGTGTATCAAAATTGCTTTGAAATAGCTTAGCTTATTTTACAATATAAAAAAATATTATATTAATAAAATGAACAAACAAAACAATTTCATTGATGAAGTTGTGTTAATTTTTCTATCAGTGTTTCTGTTGGGTGTTGATGTCTTACTCTTGCATGAGGGTTTTTTGTCACATCATACTTTGTAATGATTTCTACATTGTCGTCTTTTCCAGCAAATTTCTGAATAAGTGACGGTAGTCTTTCCTCAATAGGGATAATACCAGAGAGTTGGTACAGCAGAGGGTTTGGAGGGTTGTGTTTGGAGTTATTGGGATGCCTCAATCTTGTTATTTTCCTTATAGCCGTTGTTTCAGATACCTTAATTGTTTTCAAGGCCCTTTGTTTGATATTGAGAACCAGTGGATGCGAGTATTGAATAAGTGGACAAGATATTAGTTTATATTCGGCTTGCTGTTGATATGCTTGCACCTGCTCCCGGGTTTGTCAAACTTGTAAAACAGGCGGCTCTTGCAATCACTTTCTTTTTTTTTATTAACGTGGCTGTTGAAATTTAGTCTGGAATCGAGCGTGTCACCTAGGTCGACTTTTTCATAGAGGATATGTTGGAAAACGTTGATTGTTTGAGAAGTTGTGAAATTCCGATGATTAAATATGATGAACTGAGACTTAGGTGTGTTTGGCTGAAGCCTCCATTTATTAAACCAGTTATTTGTTATTGTTGCAAAATGTTCCAAATTGTTAATAATGTAACGAATTAAAGAATTAACTGTCTTAAACTAATTTATTTTAACAATATTTCACTAATACAACTA
>WOGP01004723.1:0-13745 GCA_015342065.1 Leptinotarsa undecemlineata
GTTCTGGATTGAAACTTAGTCCCAAGAAATGCCATCTGTTCCAGAAAGAAGTCCGTTATCTTGGCCACGTTGTCTCTGGTTAAGGAGTGGCGGTAGACGAAACAAAAGATCAAAGCAGTTAAGGATTGGTTCATTCCAAAAGACAAACATCCTTGGTTTATGCACCTACTACCGCAGTTACGTGCTGGGGTTTGCCAACATCGCCAAACCATTGACCCGACTCACACAAGTGACCCGACTCACACAAGGGTAGATCCAGTTCCAGTGGTCTGAGAAATGCCAAGACTCGTTCAAGAAGTTGAAAAGAGCTTTGATCGACGCTCCTGTTTTGAGCTATCCCCTACATGATGGAAAGTTTATTTTAGATACGGACGCCAGCAACGTGGGAGCAGTCATTTCTCAGATCCAAGATGGCAGGAGAAAGTAATTGGCTACTTCAGCAAAACGCTCAGTAAACCAGAGCGCGATTATTGTGTCACCAGGCGAGAGCTTTTGGCCGTTGTCGAAGGTGTAGAACATTTCTACAAATACGTGTATGGAAAAAGATTTCTGTTGAGAACGGACCATGCGGCTCTCAAATGGCTGCTACAGTTCAAACATCCCGAGGGTCAAGTGGCATGCTGGATTGAGAGACTTCAAAAATTTGACTTCGAAATAGAACTTCGAGCTGGGACTAGCTTTAAAAACGCAGATGCCCTATCACGGAGACCATGCCCCGATGACTGCTCACATTGTAGACGAGCAGAAGAGAGGGAAACATCTATTTGTAGAACTACAGCTGTGGACGACAACTGGAAGGATAATAAGATCAAGGAAGACCAAGAGGAAGACCCAGATCTTGGTTTAGTCATCGGATGAAAGAAAAATAATCAAAGACCATCGTGACAAGAGGTAGCAGGTTATTCGCCAGCGGTTAAGTCCTATTGGGCACAATGGAACTCCTTTACCTTGGAAAACGGGGTTCTGAAGCGGGTGTTGAGAGTCCAAACACGGTGCAGAAGAAAAGCGCCAGACAGGAGCAGACGACAGGAGGTGCTCAAAGATATCCATGATGGTGTCACTGGAGGACATCTGGGAGTAACAAAGAACTTCCAGAAAGTAAGACAACGGATTTACTGATTTAATTGTCAAGCCGCATCAAGGACTGGTGCAGAAAGTGTGCTGTATGCTCTGCCAGTAACGGACCTAGTACTGACGATGGGATCAAATACATCCTGGTATTCATGGACTACTTCAGTAAGTGGGCAGAAGCCTATGCTCTGCCCAACCAGGAAGCCTTTACCGTCGCTGACGTCCTGGTAAAGGAATGTATATGCCGATTCGGTGTCCCATTGGAGCTGCATTCGGACCAGGGCAGAAATTTTGAGTCCAACCTGTTCCAAGAACTATGTAAACTGTTGGACATTCGAAAGACCAGAACCACAGCCTTACATCCACAGTCCGATGGAATGATGGAACGAATGAATAAGACTATAAACCGCCACTTGTCCAAGGTAATTTTCGATCATCAAAGATACTGGGACCAATACCTCCACCTGTTTCTGCTGGCTTATCGCTCAGCAGTGCGCGAGTCAACCGGCCAAACCCCTGCCAGTATTATAATGGGCCGAGAGCTGCGGCTTCCTTGTGACCTGAAATTTGGGACGCCGCCAGAACAAGACACTGCAGGGGAAGACTATGTCAGCGAGCTTCGGCAGAGAATGGACGACATCTATGAACGAGTCCGTCTGAACATCCGGAGTGCCAGCGATAGGATGAAGAAGGCCTATGACATCAAGGCGACTGCTGGGGAATTCGAAACCGGTTACCTAGTTTGGCTGTACAACCCTAAGCGACGCCGTGTTGCGGAACTCGTGGGAAGGTCCGTACAAAATCATGAAAAAGATTTATGACCTCGTCTACCGAATCCATAAGCCACCTCGAGGAAAGCCTAGGATCGTCCATTTTGATAGATTGGCTCCTTATGCTGGAAATCACGACAAAGTTCGCGCCCTCAGACAACCAGAGGACGAAATGCGTGACAGAGGATCTACAAATGTCCAAGAGTATCGCTGTGGTATACAACAAGAAATTCGGTCAGCTCCAAACATTACGAGAACAGAATACTGAAATCGGAGGAGTGCTACAGTTGAAAAATGGTCAGAGAAACCTTGTCTACTTGGTGACCAAAAAGCATTCTCGCGACAAACCGTCGTATGAAGATGCTCGACCATAATCTCGTGGTAATCCCGAAATTAGCCTCTGGGCGCAACAGACTGGACTGGAGAATTGTGAGAAGCATGTTGGAAACGATCTTCAGATCCAGCGGCATCTAGATTTTGGTGTGCGGTAATCATCTTCCACGACCGAGCACGAAGACTGTGGAGTGTTACTTCCATCGAACTTCACAGTACAGATATCGACACACGCCAAGGATGACATTTCTGGGCGAAACGTCTCTTAGAAGGGGTCAATTTAAAGAATTTGAAGTCGGCCCTTACCGATATCTCCGCCAGCAAACACATGACTCACCGCGAACCGCAGCGAAAAGTTTAGATGAGTGCCGAAACGACTAGAGAGATCTGAAGTGATCGTTGCTGATATAAAAACCGGCTTCCCGTCCCGAAATAGCAGTCTGTATTCAGAAAGCGAATCGTGTGTTTGAATGAAGAATTCAACCACTGAAGATAAATAAAGCGTTAGTTGCTAAGTGTGGAATATAAATTCGTTGTGATAGTGAAATATTGTTAAAAATAAATTTGTTCGAAGCAGTTAGTTCTTTGATTCGTTACAGTATGTATATATATTTCATGAAGACTTCTATATATCTTCATTCTTAAATGACTGTGCTTTTGCATTATATAATGACCATTCCTATACATTTTATATGTCTTGTGGGAACATAAGTATAATTATCATTATTATCATCAATTTTCACCAAGAAACTCATCAGTGTTTTCATAACTTTATTCTCCGAAAATTCTGCGAAGATGTTTCATATTCATTTAAAAAAAGGTCAACTCAAACTTTCAAACTTTCCATCATCAGTAATCACATACAATTTATTCAGAAATAATAGTAGGTAGTATTTTATTCACTGATGATCAGCTCTTGATCTCAGCTGATGATCATCAGATGATTTTTAAAATTCCAGACAATAATTTTGATAAAATTTGATTGTCAGCTCTGTTCCAGGACTGAGTCGGGGATAGATATATACGATAAGGAGGTAAGCAGAAGAGACCTAGAAGATAAACGGGGAAAAGTCTCTTGCAAAGGCAGTCTTCAACATTGACAGTCGAAAAAATTGTTTTCTGTGCTGATTTACTAGTTTCACCCTTTTTAATAACTACTCTCGAACTACTGTTTTTTCTATCAACATCCGGAAATTTCTATTGAATACATCAGGAGACTTTCACGGAAAATAATGAATACGTATTTTCCTTTGAACAGCAGGTTTCAATTATTGACAAATTAAATTTGGATTATGCTAATGAGTATGTTCATTTTCATATATTACTTACTATGTTGAAATTTGTCTATTAAAAATTTGTTTTTTCGTCAATCAGTTAATATGTGTATCCACATATTTTATGTTTCTCACCAACAATAGATTCATCAGACACAGACAACAATGTTGAATTACAGATGAATAAACAATCTATTATTATTCCATTCATTCAAAATTGATGAAATCTATTTTGTTGCTAACATGGACAATGATTTGATAAAATGTTCCATGATTCATTTATTCACTGATTTTCAAATGGGTGACACAGACTCATCTTGCTTTTTTCAAAAAATTCAAAATTTGAAATATACTCACAAAGCAGGACTTTTTGACGTTTAAGAGTTTTTCCAACTTTCAGTTTTTCCGAAAATGACATCAACGGGTGATTTTCAAATAAAACTCCCTTTGAACTTTTTCACTTTTTGAAATATACCTTATTTTCTCAATCCGATGCAACCCCAGGTGATATTCGAATTATGGATTGGAACATATTGTTCTGCCAGGTGGCCTGAAAGATCCCCCTACTTAACCCCTTCAGACTATTTTGAGGTGTTATCGATAACCCGCGAGGATTGGAGGAACTGATCAATAGACTCGAAATTTTGGACTTGGCGTGTTTTCTATTCACAGCTCGAACATTTCCTGTTAAATTCAAATCATAAATCTGTTTGTCGACTCTCTATGAATCTCTCATTATATAAATTTTTTGGTGTGAAACATCAAGGACTAATGTTGTTCAGAATTTGCATACTATACTGTAGTTTTTCGTAAGGATTTGTTTTTCAGAATAATTTTGATTCACCAGTGCGCACGAAATCGCATTTACGCAAGTTTATACTTTTTAAGCTCCTTATTCGAAATCATGGAGTAAGTCTACTTTGTGAACGAATGTTATCCCTCAGGCATAATCCCATGCACGTAGACCAGTCGAATGGAATGATTTCCTCTTTCAAAATCTCATGAATCAAAAATCTCATTAGGTTTACATTTGGAGATTCTTTCCGTTATAAACCTTTCACCAGAATAGAATTGTGTTGCCAGTATTTTATGAATAATGGAAAGGAGAGATAAAATTGGTCATCATTATCAATCTCAGAATGTCACTCATGAAAAATGCTGGGTACTTTTATGATATAAATGAATAATATCAAAGCAACATGATGAGGATTGAGTACTGTAGTTTAGGACTGAATTGAGACTGGATGAAAGAATCACCTTTCAAACAATGGAATACTCTGAAAATTGAGAAGATGATTAGTTGAAAAAAACAATAGTGAACTTAGTATCTGAAGAAGAGAAAAGTAAACATTTTTTTCAACGCTGTTCACTGGCAATCATCAAATTAAATACTGAACCACCAAAATTTTTTTCTCAAAAATCTCTCATTTTTCCAGAATGCCATTATAACCAATACCATCATTGTTGTTTAACGCGTGAAAAAATTCTTACACAGGATTTTCAACTTGCCCCACACCAATGTCCAGAGACATCTATGGATATTATCTAGAACTAGAATATACAGAACTGAAGTTCTGTATATTTTCTGGTCAACTGGTTTTGTTGGATTTTCTTTCAGTTTTTCGTGAACAATAATTGTCGTTACAGTTGAATCTATAGGGCCTTCCAACAGGGACTTCCAAATTTTACAACTGATAACGGTCATCTTCTTGAAGCTACATCTGTCAATTTAGTTGTCATTCATTCAGTCTATTTTACCAAATCAATATGGGTAGATATAGCTTTCAACAACACGTGCAAATTGGAAAATTGTTTTATCAAATGTGGTGAATAAATTCATGTCCACTCGGTCTTTCGCAGACCACAACTTTTATTTTTTTATTAGAATTTAAAGATAGAAAGCGCCTAATGAAAGACCCTATATATTGTCTACTTAGTATGTTGTCTGTGTAATCGATTAATCGATTACATCAATTTTTTCTCATATTCATTGATATCTCCATCTCCTGAAGACATCCAGTTGTTTGTTTTGTAATTATATCTGAACTCACCAGTGATTTATTTAGGTGAATTCTAAACATTCTGTGCAGTATTCAGATCTAACGTTGAAACTGCTCTTACAGTAAATGAAAAATTCAATCCATTTGCTGATACGGATTTATTTTTCAGGTTGTGAAAGGTTGGAATCCCAAAAAACAGCAAGAAATATTGATCCCTACTCAAAAAATCAAAAGATACTTATCTCACGTGGGTTCTAAGCTTCAATAAAAAAAACCTGAGCACGGTCTAGAAAGAACAGGTACTCTCAAGCAGTGATCACCTTTTGAAATGTAACTCTGCTCATTTTCGTTGTCGAATCACATAAAACCAAACTCAAACTCTCCTTGTAACACTAATAATCTTTTCAACTTTATGGAAATGTATGCAAATATATTCCTCAAGTTTTCTAATACGTGATTCAAGAGAATAATAGACGAAGTTATAACCCTAATTCATATTTTATTTACAAATTCCATTCTAAAAGACTTTGCAAAGGCCATTTCTATTGAACAAAAGTTTCAACGTCAAGAAATAATATGAAAGGTTGTGGATCTTATTAAAAGAACATCAAAACTCTCCAAGGAAGTGTGAAAATAAATGATAACATTTCTACTGTGATGAATTATTCATGTGGAATAAACTTCAGAGAGAGCAGTAAAGTATTAGCAAAGATATAAATATTCAGCACATTTCTTCAGAATTTTCCGACGGAATTTTCGAATTGAATAAGAGAAGGTTACGTTCCATGAGATATATCTGTTTTGAGAAAAAACGCAATAACCTTCTCGAGCTAGCTATTATTGACTTACGAAGTTTTAATTGAATCAACTACATGCTTCAACAAGATGGTTATTTGCATTGAGATTGTAAGAGACAAGGTTCGGAAATGATAAAAGAGATTGGTACTCTGCAAAAATAATATTGACAACCGCTATTAAAACTCATAAGAGGACTTGCGTATTTTGGAAGCAAGACTTGATGAAGACAAGCGTAGCTGAAATCATGACATGACCAAAAAAACATGTGATTGAATGTCATAATTTTTATAAAAAATTAAATAATTTATTTTCCACATTGATTCAAAATATCCCTTGACTGGTGGAGGAGGAATAACACATGAAACAGCACGAATATGAATATTCTTGTTAATATCTTTGAGAAATAATGTCCATGATATAAAATTAAAATAAATCAAAAGAAGTAATGGCCTACTGAAGAAGGGAACATTTCCTCTGAAAATTTGCGATTCCTAAACTACATAAATGAATTCAACAACGATGAGTCATCACTTAAACATTGAACAATATCGAAGAATTTATAGGAAAGTTATTCAATATGATTAAACTTACTTTAATGTGAAAGGAATTGATGAAGCTAATAATAAATCCAAAGAATCCTGGTTAATTGTAAATGAATTAAGAAGCAAGGAAGGTACCTTTCAGGTGAATACTTCAGTATATGCATATGACCTAAACCAATTTCACCAATAAAATAGCGGAAAAATTAATCAGTAACAGCTGATGTCAGAAAATTGAAAGGCACGATAAAAACCATCAAGAACAAAAAAAGCCTCTGAAATTGATTGACTATGAATATAATTGATAATATTCCTATAGCGACCGTGGCTGTTTTAGCAATAATTATAAATAACTCTTTCGAATCTGGCTGTTTCCCTACCTTCAGCAAAACATCCGTAGCAATCACGATGTCGCCTCGAACTCTCGTTCAATTTGTCTTATCCCTTCATTGGCTAAACTGATAGTAAAAATCTGTAAAAAAAACGTCTTATTTCTTTATGTCATATAATACAATGAATTGCAAACAATTTGGATTCCAACCGAAAAAGTGTACTAATAATGCCATTTTGTCACTTCTGAATAAATTGACAAAATGTGACAATATTAACAATCGTGGATAGCTGCAGCAGTGTTTGGTGATTTATCCAAAGCATTTGATTGTGTAAATCATGAAGTACTGCTCAGGAAATTGTGTTATTATGTCATTGATGGAATAACACAAAAGTGGTTTGAATTATACCTTAACGGTAGAAGTCAAATTGTTAAAATGCTCACTTCATCATCAACTGCAGCTGGTATGAACAGTGGAGTTCCTCAGGAATATATTTTAGGTGCCATTATCTTTCTTTTTTATATAAATGTTCTGATATTGGATTGGATGATCAAGGGAAAGTTCACGATATTCGCAGATGATACCAGAATACTAAGGTACGGTAAAAATACCTCAGATCTCCACTAGGTTACATTTTCAGATATCAGGATTATCAAGGACTGGTGCAATACTAGTCTCTTATCTTAAAATATCGACAAAACTAATTTGATATATTTTCGGGGATCTATTGATAACTATCACTGAAAGTGGTATCGAGAATAAAGAAATCATCAAATTTCTGGGTATTATCATATATAATAACTAGAGATTTGAAGATTCTTGCTAAAAATGTTTTTTCGGGTTGTTATGCAGTAAGAATAACTACTAGAGAATTGGGATCTTCTGCTGCTAAATCGGTTTGATATTCACTAGTCAACTCACATCTGAGATATGGAATTCCATTCTGAGGAGTATGTTCAACAACCCATTTGAATTATGTGTTTGTACTCCAGAAAAGAGATATACGTTATCTCTTCAGAAATAAACAAGATTCCTGTAGGCCTATATTCATTATATATGATGTTTATGCCATTTTCATATTAGAAACGGCCTGTTTGATAAACAAGCATAGGGATTAATTTCTTTGATCTCCTCGAAATATTTCACTCGTCAGACTGACAATTTCTGACTGCCTATATCCACCTCGAAACTCACTAAAATTATTCAACTACCTGCCAAACGACGTTAAATGTTTAGAACGCCCTTAAAATTTTGAAAAGCAATCAAAGCTCTACTCTCTGATAGACCCTATTATATTTTGGACGAATGTTATGATGTTCATATGTACGTATAAATTAAAGTTATAGATTATATAGACTTAGTATATGCTTGTATACACTACTATCTTAATCACACACGCTTTATCAATAAGATGCATTCTTTAGACAGTAAAGCTTATTCATTATTATTAATAGACCGAATAAGAAAGATAATGTTAACACAATCCTTTGTGTACACCACGTTTTATTTTCAATCATCACACTTTGAAGAAAATGTAACAGAAAGAGTATTTCCAAAATAGGTCACGATAAGAAATGTATGGGTTTCATGGCGGGTCAGTACATTACCCATACACATGATTTTTAATACGTAACTCAACTTGAATGTATCAGTCCAATCAGTCCAAGACTCATGTTAAGTTGAATTGATAACAAAAAACATGAACAATGAGTAATTGGATTCAGAATGAAGCATAGAAAGATGTATCCTAATAATTTCTCAGCACTCAAAATATCAGAAAGTGTAAAATTTCACTGCCGATGATAACTGTGTCAATGATATTTTTCGAGTTTTTGACCGTCGTCTGTAGGGTTTCATGCCTGATGTTTCGTCTCATTCTACGGTATACATTATCAAATGTGATGAGGTTAGGGCCGAAGTGCTCGTGTTGTGCAGAAACTACAATGTGGGAATTTGTCTCCGGTTTCGTATCACCATTAGTGGGCGTGGCTTCATTTTCCTCAATTGCATGGAATAGATGACGTTTGTGTCAATCAGGAACATGAAGCCAGCTTTTATTGGTTTTTCTCCCTCTTCCTTTCTATCTTCTCAATCGAAGATACATGAATATTTGATAAAACTCAGAATTACTATCCATGAATATATAAAAAGGTGATAAAAATAATTCAATAAAAAATAATGAATTCCAACATTGAATTTTTGCGTTTATGAAGGTCTTTACCGTACTGTCAACATTAGTAGTAGTAGTAGACGAAAAATCGAGCATAAAAGCATAAAACCCATGATCCATAAATCTGCAAATATATTTGACACATTACAATCTTTATAAATAAATTAAGATGAAAAAATGAGGCATTTTATTTATTGGATAGAAGAATAATTTTTTAAGTTTTGAATATCATTTTGGAATCTGAATGAATTACGATATTAGCTGAATCCTTCAAAGAATAAAGCTCCGTTGAAGAAAAGTTTTATCCTACTTTTTCAAAAAGTTATACAATTGTTAACCAAGTAATTTTTTCCGTCTTTCGTTTGTACGTATGGCGGCATAAAATTTCAAATAATGAGTTTAAAAATGTTTGCTTCCTGGAGCACTTGTCATATATCTACATATATTTGGGAAGATAATGTTATGAAAGTTTATGAAAAAGTTTTATTTACTTTTTTTTTAATTGAAAATTATTTGAATACCTGACAAATGTGGCAGTTATTTATAATGTTTATACGTCATCTGTTAATGATTCATTTACAAACAGATAGACAACTCCGAAATATGAAAAAAAATCACCACTTCATCATTCTAAAAAAAAAAATTATTTGCAAAATTGCGTAGATACACTTATTCAATTTATTGTTTATAACGGATTTTTTATTGTTTTCATTGTTTGAGTAAATAGTTCAGTTATTATTTTTCCTTTGAAAATTATAATTTGTATTTCTCAACAGCATACATTTTCCACTTTTCAGTTTGGGTTACTTGACCTCTGGGATAAGGCATTAAGTGACGTTGCCACGGAAATACTTTGAGCTACGATTTCCTTTTGATTTACGCTGTCTGTTCATGAAATATGGTGGATTTCGATTTTTCTCAAAAAATATTTCTTCATTCATCAATTTTTCTTTTGCTCTCTTCGAAAATAGTCCACCTCAGATACAATAAATACACTTGTGCTAGCATTTTTTCCAATCTTCGAAGCAGTTCTGATACGCAATTTTTGGTATGTTCCCGAGCTCTTTCAGCGATTTGGATTTTATCTCCTCGATCGGAGCAATACGCCTTCATTTCATGGATCTCTTGAATCTTGGGAATAGGAAAAAGTCGTAGGGGGCCATATCTGGTAAATACGATGGCTGATGGTGTTGATGACAAGAATTAACCGTTGAAAGGTAAGACCTCGTTGATCCTTAGCTCGCAAAAGTTTCGACTTCTGAGGGTTGTCGTTCGTAGGGATGCGATAGCTGGTTAACGGAAAACATATTTCAAACAGACAAATGTTGTTTGAAATTTCAAACAGTATAAACGAAGCTGAAAGTAATTTTGATACCAAATTTCACAAACTCACTCTGACCTCTTCTGAATCGCTGTTGGAAAATTTTCGTATTATTTCAGCTTTGAATTCAATAAACATGAACTGAGAAGATTCACAGTAAATACGTTTCAGCTTTATATCTCCATATAATTCCTGGTTCTTATTCCTTCTGCGATAAATAAGCGCCAGTTTACTTGAAATGAGAAGTTTTCTAATTTACTGTACTCATAATTACACGGTAAAGCAAACGAGAACGACGTGACATCATTTCACAGGCAAATAACATAACATATGCTACGTCAGGATTTAGGTTTTCCGTTATCTGAAAATGGTGCACCTCATCTCATGTCTTAGTGTAACGTATTTTTTTTCACGCCGTGGAACTAACACATTGTTCACTGTTACTGTTTCTCGTGGATTCGGTCTGTGTTGGAGTAAAAACTAATCTTTTTAGCTGTCCGAGCTTTCGCTAATGTTTACTAGCTTTATCGAGGGCTGTGCTAGTGTGCTTCTTAAGTAGAGGATCCGGGTAGGTAGATCTTATTCAGTACGTCAACCATTGACGTTCAAATTAATAAGAACGATCAGTTGGATATAAATCCTTAAGAGACTGACAATGTCACAATTGGGACTGATCCACCTACAGTTCCTATACTTTTCTCTTCTTTGCCATACATAAGAGATATGACACCAAAGTTATGCAGAATTTTCTAAGATTCAAATGTAAAAATAGCTTTTAGAACCATATTCACCATCAATAAATTATTTTCAAAACATAAAGATAAAACTCCAATGAACTTTCAATCTCAATGAATTCATTCTATTTCATTCTTGAATTGTGGTAGGGAATATATTGCTCGAACGTCAAGATTACTCAAAGACAGAATCAGCTCACATAAAAGTAATAGAAGATTACATCCTAAGAGATGTGCTCTCAGTAATCATGTGTCCCAAGAAGATCATAAAATGAACTATAATTCAACAAAAATTTCATGAACTCAAAGAAATACATCTAAAAAATTGTTTTTGGAAATGTCATTTATATTACAATCCAATAATTGCCCAATAAAAGATCAGACATTGATCACCCCAGTGAAATTTATGCCTTTTTATTAGACATTGACAAAAATCTACATGAATTCCAAACCAACAATATTTCTGGTTTTTCATTAATATAATTTCATTAATTTTAAACATTTTCTTTTTCAACAAACTTCCAACCTTCCTATGGCAGGGTTTTACTTTCATTAAACAACACCTCTTAACTTGTTTTCTGCAAGACGAATGAGGATGGTTGTCAATTAATAAACATATTTGATTTGTAGGTTTTCTCATTGAGTTACATAACAGCAGATGTCTCTGATCACACTTGCACCAGAATAGTTCTCTTTTGTTTCATAATTTTATCATCTACAAACAAAATACACCTCTTCAAACTGAATCACATGGCAGCTGACAGTCTCAAAGTGTTTTGAGTCTCTATCTCTCTTTGTTCTTCAACCACATGGCGTTTACCGGTAATCCATAATTTTAAACAAATAACGATTTTTTATAAATTTAATTCAATATTCTTCTTTGTATCCTGTGAGGAGTCAACCGCTTTTATTTTTATGACTTGTTTATTATATTGACATATTTCAATTATTCAAATGTAATTTTTTTTCGACACGGCCAACCTCACTAACAGTAAGTTGTGTCCTTTTATATTATTAATTTGAATAGTGTATCACCATCATATAAATTTTGTAGCTTTTCTCTGACGATGATAATAAATTTTATCGAAATATTGGAGTACACTTCCGTTTTGCTGATCACTGATAAACAGGGTGGCCCACCACATTCGCCTCGGTATTTCTACGAGAAATGAAGAGAGATAGGAAAAAACTTCTAGCACAGTCATATGTGGGTCCCTGAGGAGCATATTCCAAAATTATTTTGAAATAAACAGGGTGACTCCCAAAAAAGTTACATACCAAAGTTATATTTTTTCTTATAGAACACCCTATATTTTTTATATTTTTAGATATTATAGACAAAATGAAGGCAAGTTATTATTATATTTCCCATACCTAACACATACCTAACTTTGAGAAATTTGAAAATACAAACCATAATTCAAAAATTGATTTCACCCTGTAACGTGTAACGAGCTGTTCGTGATTGAATGTACTGCTAAGCACAAAGGTTGAAGTTAACAACCATATAAAATTTTTAATGCAATATTATTCCGAGTGGCGAAAAAAATTGCCTCAAAATTTGGACATACATTTGATTAAATTACTTCTCAAAGTTGAATGGACCATCCCGTATTTGGTGGCGTAATTTGACGCAGAAGTAGATTTCCCTCAAAACCATATCAGGGTTCCCTAAACCTATCTCTTCTGATTTTTACACAAAAGGCGTTTTTATATTTTACTCATAAGTAATGTTTTCATCTCAAAAATGGAACAACCTGTGTTGTTATGAAAAGCAAAAAAGCATTCTTGAAGTCATTTTTTCGAAAAATCAAGAATCTTAAATAGTTTATTATTTCAATAACTGCTCAAAATGGTGTTCATTATTCTCGATGCATAGGCGAACCCTTTCTTGAAATGAGTGCTGAACTCTGGATAATATATTATGCGATATGGAACGAAACGCTCTTTTCATTCGTACTTTCATATCCAGAGGTGTCGTTGGCGGAATATCGTGAACAATACTTTCGATATCTCCCCATAAGAAATAGTCAGGACTTGTAAGGTTCGGAGACCTGGCTGGCCAGTTCTGTGGAACTCTTCGACCTATCATCTATTCGGATATTGTCGATCCATCTCGTTTCTAACACGTCTATCAAAGTGCAGCAGCACCATCTAGCTGCTTTCACATTCGTTGACGAATTTCAAGAGGTATACTTTCCAACAGCATAGGCAAATTATCCCTGATGAATCCGAGAAACATGACGCCGTTTAAATGACTATCAAAAAAGTAAGAACCTACTACTTGCGTACCAATTATTCCACCTCACACATTAACTGACCAAAAATTAGGGTTTTCGTCACTGTAGTAGTGAAAGTTATGTCTCTTAACTAATCCGTTGTTACGGAAAGTTGACTCATCGG
>WOGP01004724.1:0-13744 GCA_015342065.1 Leptinotarsa undecemlineata
ACCCACTAAAGTAAAACTTGCCCGTGGGCAGAATATTAAAATGTATAAAGTAAAACAATAATAATGATGATGCATATGGAGAACACTTCTAAGTTATATTAAGTTATATTATATTAACCTAGGTTGTGCTGCTTAGGGTTTTTTCCTGTTTATTAATAAATTTTGTTGTTGGATGTAGAGGTATTTTATAATTTTTTCAATATTGTAGTCAACATAGGGTAAATAACTATTTAATTCTCAACTAATTGTTCTGTACTCTTAATATATCGTGAATTACTTTTCTGTCTAGATTAGTTATAAAGTGATAGAGTTGATGTGAGTGATGAGATCCTTTAAACTTTTATGCTAGAAGTTGAAAAGCCGAGGTGCCAGGTAAGTATAACATGGTGGTACTACCGCTTTTTTTGAGGATGTCGCACGAATATCAGAATTGCTTTTTTGTCTTGTTGTGTATTTATGTTCTATTGTTTTCAGTTCGTGTTTGTATCTGTATAGGTTAACTAAAATGCTATAAAAAATGATTGTACCAAATCGAAGCATTTCGATTCTTTATATAATTTGTCTGTATGATACCTAGACGGTCTCCTCCTCCCTACCCTAATATCCCATATTGTAATCTTGATTCTAATAATGCGTGGTACAGAACCTTCATATGGTGAGTATTCAAAATGTTCACCAAATATTTGAATTTTGGGAGCATGTACCTTAGAGTATTAACGATATTCTGAGCGTGTATATCCCATCTCAAGTGTCGATCTTATGTTGGAACTAATTGTGGAATGGATAAGGTCGACTATATCATTTCTTTGAATTAAAATCGTTTCATACTGAGGTAAATTGTTTTTGTAGATGGCGAATGGCATAAATTTGGTCTTGTCATAGTTTACTGTGAGGTAACTCTGGCCAAACAATTTTAAAACACTTTCCAAATTCTAACTCGATTTTGCTTTTCAGGTTGCCCCATGAATCATCTTTGTATAACACAACTATATCGTCAGCAAAGCTGTAGATTTCTCATCCACACTCCAGAGTAAATAGTTTATTCACATAAATAGTGAAGAGAATGGGTCCTAAGACGGTACCTTGTGGTACTCCATATGTGATTGTTTGTTGAATGCTTATTTTGTCTTTAATTTGTACTGATTGTTTCCTATTTGATAAGTAATTTCTGAATAATTTGAGCACGATACCCCTAAATCCAAATTCCTCCAAGGCACCTAGAAGCAGTTCATGATTAACAGTATCGAATGCCTTGGAGAGATCGAGAAATATATTAATTGTCATTAATCCATCTTCCATAACCTCGTATATTTTTGATGTGATTTTCGCAATAGCATCCTGGGTGGATTTTCCCTGTCTGAACCCATATTGCCTATCTGAGATCATTTGATATTTATCCAGATATTGTGTCATTTGACCTTGGATTATTTTTTCAAAAATTTTTGTTATATTCGTTATGAGTGACACGTGTCTATAGTTCTCTGGTTTTGTCTTTTCTCGTTTTTTAAAGAGAGGTTTTACAATGCTCTGTTTGAAGTATAAAGGACAAATTCCAGTATAAAATATTCTATTGATCAGATGTGCCTTGAGCGTTTCGGCGGTGATCGAATCGTACCCGGGAGTTTTTCCATTTTTTAGTTAATCAATTGGTGCCTTGATTTCTTGTTCCGTAGTGGGTGTCAGAAAAAACGAATTTGAGACTGGTTCTCTTTCAGGTGTGGGTTCTAGTGAGGGTGTTATATTTTCTGCTAGAGTTTTCCCTACATTTATGAAATAGTTGTTGAAGATTTCAGTCATCTCCTGTTTATCTTCAACAATTTTTTTATTTTTTTATTAACTTTTTGATATCTCATGTTTTGGATAGGAGTTGTGTAGAGTTTTCACAGTGTTCCATAATGTTTTCTTCTATATTTCTGACATAGTATTTTTTGTAGTTTCTATTAGCCTTTTCAGTTGATTTCTGTATGTCACATATTCTTTTTTGTACTGTTCGGGATTTTTAATATAATTTTTATATATATAGTTTTTCATTTTTTTAATGTGTTTTTCAATTGTTTGAGTTAATTTTTGTGTGAAAGCTGTCATTGCTTTTTCAATTCTTGTTTCATTATATATGATTAACCAGTTTGTGTTTCTCAGTTCCGATTTCAGTCCACGCTTTGCTTTTTTTCAATTATTTTCAAAGTCATTACTGACAATATGGTAAAGTGGTCGGTGATTCCTGATTTGATTATAATTGATAGGCTTCCTTCTACTACGCATTCTGATGTTGTATTCAAAAAATATGATCTAAACAACTTGATGAATTATTTTGTACTCTCTCTTGATCCTCTACAAGAATGTCGATGTTGAAGTCACCTATCAAAATATGATGCTGGAATTCATTATTTCTTATTTTTTCTAGGTATCCCGATCAGTTCTGGACGAATGATTCCAAACAAGTTGATGGGGGTCTGTATACTGCTCTTATCAAGATATTTTCATTTTTTGACATTTTTATGTCTATCTCTATTATGCTCCATACTCCCAAAGATACTATATTCGATTTATATTCAAGATTTTTCCTCAGGAATACAACAACACCATCGTTTTTCTTAATTCCACCGTTGTCATATATTAAATCATATCCATTCCTGCAGAACAATCCTGGATCATTTATTTAGAATGTTTATGTCAAAACAATGCATTCAAAAAGCATGTTGACTTGACTAAGATATACATCCATTTCATCAATATTTTTTAAAATACTTATAATATTCTGGTGAAGAATTTTAAATGTTGTTTTGTGTTCTGCACCACACATTACAGTATCTATTTTCGAAAAATTGACATCTCTTATGAAGAAATCCATTGTTTTAGGTTTACGTTTATGAATGAATGTATATATAAATATGAAATCTCTTATATTAAGTAGAGTTTATTACCATAATACAATTATTCAGTTTGTTATAGAATTATTTTGAGAATTATAAGTTACAAATGGAAATATGTTTAATATATTCTAGGCTAATTCTATTTTTGTGAGTTTTTTCGCGATCTGGTGTTTTTCCGAAAATAGATTTAAAGGTTTTATTGACTTATCTGCAGCTTTATCCTCGGGGATGTTTTCAGTTTGTTTGCTAGTTTGGACCTGTTCTGTATTTTTCTGGTGGTGTGTATATTTGGTCTCTTCAGCTTTTTTTATATAACCTCTGGTTACCTGTGGTTGTATCGGGGTCGCTGGAGCACTGTTTGCTTTTTTACTTTCTTGAATATCCAATTCGATCAGTTCTCCTATGGAAAATTACTTTTTTTCTATAACGAGTTTGTTACCCTTTATGGAACAATCTTTGTTTTTTGTCTCACCTGAAGTAGGTATTTCCTCAGGGTTTGGTATTCTTGTCGCTGTTGATTTGTGAGCTCGTAGGATATCGTTATGCTGCTTCCTTTCCGTTTTCTACAGTTCTCTACAATTTCTTTTATTTCTCCAGATACGAAACAAACTCTATTTTTACTGGTCTATTTTCACTTTTCTCTAGACAATAAAAGTGATTTACATCAGTTTTGGTGACATTTACATCAATCATAATATTGAGCTCGGAACAGATGAAATCTGGAATGATTTTTTCGTTAGGGGCAGACCATTCAAAAACAACGATATTATTTTGTCTCTCTCTTTTTTCAAGTTCTTTGATGTTCCCTTTCAGTGATCGATTTTTTTCCTCAAGTTGTTTGATTTTGAACTTCAGGTCTTCTACTTTTAGTAGAATATTGGCTTCACTCGCTTCAATACTATTTTACAATTCCAATTTACTGCTTCTAATTTCATCCAGTATTTGGTTCACTAATGTACCATCCATTATTGTCAGGAGTAGTATTTCACCTCTATTTTATTTCTGTTCTGTATTTTTACTATCCTGTCTTATAGTGTAGGATACACTTATACAAGAAAAATAAAACAATTGAACGAAACATAAAAAAAGAAATATAAAATGAAAATAATAATAAAAAGTTAAGAGATTTCAAGGGTTTTTCGACACAAAGTTATTCCTGATAAAAGTTTGTGCATCCCTTAAAACTAAACATGCACCAACAAAATACAGTACAACATACGTTTTATTTTGACACAAGAGTAAAGTACATTTATTTTGAAAAATTTCTGGAAATGTTATTCAGAACAATCATTCAGCATTGAAAAATACACCTAGATTTGAAGTCATGGCCATCTAGGTGAAGTTTTATTTTTTTACCAATTTTTAAATGGGGACTATGAAAAAAATTACTGAAACGTCCTGTATACGATGGCTTATTTCAAAAGCCTGCAATATTAAAAAATTACACAACTATGGTGTTAACCAAGATCAATTTTGTTGAAGAGTGAAATAATTTGGAAAAACAGCACACGGAAAAGGTTGAAAAAGTCATAACAACTAAATAAAAAGAAAAGTCGAAACTCCAGAGTTTATTGAAAACAAAGATGGTCATTATGGTTTTCAAAAAGATGTTTTGTTCTGTTCATGTATTGACTTCATTCGATAACATTTGGACTCATTTTTCCACTGATGGTTCACAAGGAAATGTCGCAGAAAGCCAGAAATATAGTTCTAGAAAAATAATTATTTTTGTTTCACTGAGTTATAATATCTAAATTTCGTGACATCGTACTAACGAAGAAAAACATGAAAATATATAATTTTCCTTTTTTCAACTTTCGAAAATCTGTATTTAATATTTAATAATATAATCGTTTATTGAGATATACCGTATCGCATTAAGGAACGACATGTTCATAATATACCAGAAGAACCAAGAAGAAGAAATAATCATACTTAAATTTTTTTATTGATTATGTTCAAGTCCCTTTCTTTTCTCTTATTACTTGTTTTCTCATTCTTGTTCAACAGAGATATGGGTTTGTAGGATGAAATGAATAATTGATTAGTAATTTCATTGTGACTCCCATCTAGTAATTCAATCCAATTCAATTAAAAAGATCGTGTTGGCAGTGTCAAACTCAAGAAACCAACAGTGTAAATGTGGGCGGCACTCATTTCCTAAATGTGATATGTGGCACACAAAATCATTGTCTATAATTGTTTTATTATACCACTTGAAGGTGTGGGCGACTTCTAAATTATTACACTTAGGCACTTGTGAATCCGATTCAGTTTGATGATCTCCTCTTCCTATCACAAAATGTAATCTGTAGTCCTGGCGCTCGAAAATTGATTATTTGAATGAAGAATGTCTGCTTTGGAGTACATTCATTTTCGAATATACATTTTTATTTGGAAGGGTTTTGATTTATTCCCTCTGTTGTTAGGAAACTAATTTGTTTTCCAGAACTGACCTCGAGAACACGTTTTCTTTATTTTCCATACTTGTGAGCAAGTTGACCTTTCCAATACATAAATAATATTACTTATGTTTTTCCAGCAATTATACGTTTTACTAGTGTGAATCTTATGATGCACTGTTTGGAACCTTTGGTGTAGTAATGACTATTACTGGAGTTTTTTCCCAATACCAAATCGTTATTTTAACACCTCGACACGTGTTTCGATCACCTAGTGATCATCTTCAAGAGGGAGATCAAACTAGAAACTAACGCGAAGTTAACACTACCATCCTAAATAAATTTTACAATTTTGCCTGATCTATTATTTCACAATAAATGTTTAACTGTTAACAATGTTCAGCTCTATAAAATTAATTTCACAATATTGCCTATCTAAATTTATTTTTGCAATGTATTCTTATGTAGTAATCAGTAAACCTAACAATATTATTTTAACAAGCTATATAGTATGCTATTAGGTATAGGTCCGCCATCGTTATTTATAATATTATTGTGTTTATTTATTTCCACACTCTCATAGACATCTAGTTGCTTGTTGTTGTTAACTTGTCTAACTAATCTTAATGAATTGAAGTCTATGGAATGGTTTTGTTCCAAAGTATGATGGGAGACTGCTGATTTTTTAGGTCTTCCATATTTTAAGTGTGCTATGTGTTCCTTATATCTTACTTAAATAGATCTTTTGTCTGTCCATAATATTTTGCATCGCAGTCCTTACATTGAATTTCGTAAATTCCAGACTTTTCCGAATTCTCGACTTTGTTTTTTGGACTTCCCAAAAGGCTCTATAGTGTATGACTTGTTTTAAAAACCACCTTCATACCTAGTTCCTTGAAAATGTTTCCAAAGTTCTTTGTATATTGGTGGTATGGAACTGAGATGTATTTATCTTGGTTTTTGTCCTTTCTGAAGGCAAAATTATAAAATTAATTTAGGGTGGTATGCCTGTGTGTGTGATACGCCTGTAGGGTTTACCTGTATAGCCTAATTAGCGTTAGCTTCGCGTTAGTTCCTAGTTTGATCTTTCTCTTGTAGATGATAACTTGGTGATCGAAACACGTGTCGAGGTGTCGAGAATAACGATTTAGTGTTGGGAAAAATCTCCAGTAATAGTGTGAATCTGTTTAAAAAAATCTGTTTTTCCGTTAATCAGGAATCTGTTATTCCTAACACGGAATACATTCGTAACTTACCATGTTCCTACTTCAATTTTATCAATTAATGAAATTTTCATGCAAACCCAGTCCCCCAATCTTTCACTGCATGGACTTGTGATCCAACACCAGACGGCGCTGTGTTTCGACCCACCAGGTCTCATCAGTGGTGCTAAGCTGGACCACTAAACTGTTCTGAAAAGGACAAACCTTAAAGTAAGATAATGCCATCTCTTCCTACGAAGATTCCGTGTGTTGGATACGCCATTAATTTGAAATGAAAAGTTGACTCGAAATTCACATATGTAGCAACAAAAACTTGTTACTTGATCTTGATTTAGTTATTTCAAGATGAATTGTTATCTCAATGTTTTCAACTTCCTCAAAACCAACACTGTGAAATAATTCATTCCTAATTTTGTTCAACATATTAGCGTCATCAAGAGATGTTACCACAAGACGATTATTTCGATATTGATCAGCAAACTGGAACAATTTGAGTATGTAACTGATCGCTGTACATGGAACATATTTGTGAAAAACTAGTGAATAGGGTCTTCATCAATGCAACAGTGTATTTGTGCGGTGAAATATCGGGCAATAAGATCACTTTGATATATTTCAATAAAATAATATTCAATTTATTTCAATCGGTTCATAATTAATACTCGATGACTGAAATCAGACATTTGTTATTAAAAAATACTGTTTAGTTGGTTTGGCTGACACTTTTTTAACATGTTTTCTAATTCTATGCGACGGATGCTGTCTCCAGGAGAAAACATAAAATTTCATGAAATGTCTATGTATCAGTTCTCGATAATTTTTATATTAGTGTGGAACTTTCTAAATCCAGAAGAATCAACAAAATTGAAGCTGAAAAAGAGAGAGCATAAATGGAAAAATGTATCTATAAGAACAGGAAAAAATAAAATCAAAGGAGGTGTCACATTTCAACGATAACATGTTCGGAATTGATCAAATTGTCCAAATGGTAAATTACTATTCTCTTCCTCGTGAAAGTATACACTGATATAAGAAGGCCATGTATAACTTCTTAGATGTATCCATATGGAATTCTGTTTATTCTTATGAAAAATTCAATCATGAACAAATCTGGCTTGAATTTCGTGAATACATAGTCAGACATATATTTATTTGAGTGAATTTCTCTTTGGCGTTCAATTGAATCAGTAAAATATTTATGTCTATGAAAACCATGCGGTTCAAGTATTTCAAATGGAATAATAATGGAATGAAAGTAATTTTTACATGTGAACATGAATAACTAACATCTAACTCATTATAACATTAAAAACAACAATTCAAAAATAACATTTCAAAGGTGCGAACTTGTTTCGTCCTTTTCATAAAAGAGGATTATGCAACAGACTGTTGGTTGACACAGGAAGTCACAGCATTCTGGAAATGACCTCTGACTTCATGCCTCCAACTGTCAACTACGAACTGCCTTTTGAAGTACTGTTCCCGAGTAGATAAGACTGGATCCTGAACTTTCCAGGTCTGGTGTAGATGTTCATCATATGAGGTACAAGCAATGCGCGTAAAATATAATTCGCAAAGAAACAAAATAGCTTTGTAAAATGTGCCTGGAAAAGCTAGCCCAGTGTATCGAATGCACAAAAAGTATAACTATAACCCTTTATTTATATGTTTATACTTCTTTCATAGATCAATGAATTCAATAGATAACAATGAGTTTTTCGGCATTTAACGTCACCGCTTCAGTATATAAAAAAATAATTATGTTAACAAGACGGCATATTCCGCAAAGTTTTTTCCAAAAAAAAAAACAACACGAAAATGGCCTACGGTTGGTGCAGGTTACTTTTTCGTCAAAAATATTTTTATTTTTTATATTTTTGGTAGTATACCATCGTTTTCACGTGTTAACTATATTTAAAACTTGTATTTGTATAATGATTGTCTCATTAATCAGACATTTTTTTGCTGTTAGTAGATCTGAGGAAACCTTTTGAAGTCCACCCGAATGGAGTCGCGAGCAACAGAATAAAATACAGAATAGATAATATAGAAAGAATAGATTATATACATTACACCATTAACATGGAAAGGAACAACCGAGTTACAGAACCAGCACGGGTTGCTGGATGAAAGAAATTTGATTTACATGTTTTTCAATGTTATTGACACGTTGTCAAAATAAAGGCGTGAATTCATTTGAGTTTGTCTTGAATTCTTTATCGCAGTTCATTCATTCCATTCCAATGTTCTCCCATATGTGAGGTTTTGTTTCGTTTATTATTTTTATATTATACTGATTACGTCTTAACGTTTGTAATACTCAAATGATATTTCTTTGGTTGAAAATATCGTAAGAAACTTCTATTAATACTGATAATCCATGATTTCATCTTATGATTGGATATTTTTGAACTGAAATATATGTCAATTCATTTCAATAAATCTGCCTTACTTATCAACTGATTTCGACAAACTTTTTTTGTTATCTCCGGTATGAAAATATCTGTCAATCCGAGTTATCATAAAAGATACTTAATTATTTGAGTTATCACCCCTTGAAGTGAAAGGGGTGGACACAAGCGATTTTATAAAAATATTTTTATTGACGGTTCTTTTTGGAACCACCGTATGGAAAGTCTGTTTTGAAATCAAGAATTACACGCCGAATGGAAATTTCAATACGTATTCCTAGCTTTAGGCTTAACTGACCTTGGATAAAATCGTGATGCGAACTAGCAGAACGGAAAACAAAAGAAAAAACGCTGCATTTCTTCGCGTCTGGACCTTATATAGGTCGAACAGGTTATATAAGTTGCTCGCGAGGCTGCTTTTTTGATTTTCTTGCCTCGCCACATGTCTGCAAAATGGCATCTGCTGCCTAGCACGCGTTCCTGAATATAGGTGAGCAACTTTAAGGCCTTAACGTAGCGTGCCTACCTCACAGAAATTGTTAATTACTGGCAGTGGCTACATCCACGTTGCCGTGAAATGGACACCAACAGATTCACATTTCTTAATTTATTTTATCAGAATTAGTTTTTTCAATGAAAATCCCTATAAAATACTAACTAATATTGCTCATATCATGAAAGTTATTTATTTATCATAGTATATCGTATAATATTGCATTTCTTGAAATGGCTAAAATGATGTGAAAAACTACTATGACGGCATAATTGAATATTTCTGAAAAATGGGAAACAAGCTACCCAAATTCAATAAGCTAGTGTAAGTATCATAGAAGACTTGCTCCGATTCCACTCACTTGATTGGTGTTAGGTGAGAGCTCTAAGATGCAATAATGACCTCTCAGTACAGTGTGAAAGATTGTACTTTTTGAATGCATGCTCTGTTAGAAAACGCGTACTTCCTAGATTTTGTAGGCTGTCTACAAAAATATGAACAAAACAAACTGACTTGCAAATCTCACCTTAATTTTCATGATGGACTAGTGGATAGAACAATTTTCGAAATATATATAATTATGAAAAAGGTTTAAAGATATATCCTACTCACATTATCCATTCAATGTATACGTGGCTATGTTCCTATCAAATGGAAATAAGCAAAAATTTCACTTATTTGAGAAAGGTGATTAGTCTGAGATTGGTATCAATATTAAACTTTTTCTAATATGTTCCTTTGCAACAATATTTGTACTTGGAAACTGAAATAATTCAGTTTTTCAACTAGAGCAGTATTATAGACAGGCGTTTAATTGAGGCATTACTAACTCGACTATATAATATCTGTATAGTCAAACAAGAAAGGACTTGGAAAATTTAGATGAATGGTATAATAGTCATCCTTAATTGTGCCATATGGCACGGTATCGGGCCTACACTTTTTCTAATCTACATGAATGTTTTCACCTTCATAAACTTTCAACAAGAATAAACATATTCAATAGATGGGCCAACGATAATATAAAGTTTACACATGGTAAGTGACAAAAAAGTATGATTAAATTACATTTTTTCAACCTAGATGTAACTAAAACAAAATATGCGACTTTCACACTGCTGAACAACAGTGGATCAGTTTACAAACAAATTTCAGTGACATTTGTGTACGTACTCTAAAATGATTGAAACATAAATAACGTGGAGTAAATCTAGATCTCTTCACTTCATATTATCAAGAGATTGAGACCCTGATATACGAATACATACCTGTATAATTTATAAGCTGCCAAACTTTCTAAGGAAAGGAACATTGGCTATCAGTTTGATCTTCCTCTTGAAGATGATCGTTTGGTGATCGAAACATGTGTCGAGGTTTGGCGTTGGGAAAAAATTCCAGTAATATTGATTGGTAATCAGATAGAGTATGTCACTGCATATTGCAATACACTGTGTGTTTGAATGATTGACAGTGTTTGAAGCAATATTCTAAAAAACTCAAACGATATGGCACGAATCTATTGAGTGATGAATGTTGATTATTATTATCGTCAGGAAACTGAAACTAGATGATCTAAGATACATAACCAAAAGCTTTCTTCAATAGTGTGATTAGATAGATTATCGTTCATAGATCAGTATTGGATAACGTCATCCGTGGTCTTAGCCACTACTGAAAACTTAATTATATACAGCTCATCAAGCGCTTGGATGTATGTTTTGATGCCATATGTTAATATTCTTAATTTATTTTAACAATATGTCTGCGCTCGTATATGCCTTATGCTTTTTAGAAATTAGAATGAAAATACATCTCCAATAAGAAACGTGGAATAAAATTATATTTTTCAGACATTCGTCCTGCAATTCAATTTATTTTCTCTCTGTTATCACTTTGTACTCCACAAATTGATATTTATGGTCACTTTCATAATTGTTGATATTTTGAGTCGAAAACACTTTTTTTAACATTTCCTATTTCCTTTCATATTCATTTGTTAATTTATTTTATACACCAGTCAGCAGTCGTCAGAGCCAGTTACAGCATGAGGAAGATGTTTGACGTTATACAAAAATATTTATTTATATTAACGATCCCAAAATTGTAGTAAACAGGATATACAAAAATTAAAAACAGAAAAAAAATAGTGTGAATGGAATGTGACAAAATTGAAACATTATGTAAAATTGAAATTTATGAGAGATCTAAAAATTCTCCAAAGGTTTGAGATTTGAAATTGTGTGAAAAATCTAAGAATTTATTAAATTTTATTTTGAATTATTTTTCTGGCATAGAATTATTGTTTAATAACGCTTCATTATAATTTTGATCATCGTGATTACGTGTTATTTTGAATTGAAGAGATAAGTCGTTATAAAATATCTTTGTGACTCTTCTATTCTCCTCCATACTTTCAAAAAGCTCTTATAGCAGTATTCTTTCTTGACGTCCTCGACAAAATGATTTTCCATTTGAGACGATAGTTATCCTTATTTATTTTAATACGATACAAGGTGTGAATCCCCAATTAATGATAATTAAGATGGAACACCTATCCCCGTGGAACGAACAATCATTAGCCAAGAAAAATGCGTGATGCCAGTTTCCGAACGTCACCCCATATCGAATATCTCCGCATAGCCGAAATTCAAAATCCTGTAATGATCTTGGGACACATAGGACCTGACGACCCGTGCTTGATTACTAATTTCCACATTTCCCTGTCCTAATTTCCGTTTTCTCTTTTGTTTCAGGAATCCTCTCCAACTTTGACGCTCATATCGTCAAAGGTAAGCAGGCCATGCGACCGCAGCGTTGTCCAATCAAGGTGTGTGTAACTGTGTGCTTTTATTAATTTTAACCAGTGTTGCCAACCGTAGAAATATATAGTGTAACACAGGATTCATAGAAACACTAGATTTTGGTGTCAAATGAAAGAATATATTCTTACGTCTCCAAAGAAAAAGCAGAACATAAGGTTGAAAATGTTTTCTCGTATTTAACGCCACAACTAATTTGCAATTCTCAATCTAATGAGGTTGAGAAAACTCATTATTTATTCTAGTTTTGATTCTAAATCTATTCAAAATATTTCTGGAGGTATTCTTTTTAACTTTTATCCAATTGATCACATTTATGTAAAAATTGTTTTTCTCGAAAAATATTGATTTATTCATCAATTTCTATTTGTACTCTTCAAAATCCTTGCTTGCATAGTGCAAAATGTCCGTATCATTTACAGTGCATTTTTTTAATGTCCTCCCCTTTAATTTTTTTGAACTGGTCAACTCAAAAAATTGAAATTTAGGATAAGTAAATAAATGCATGAATACTTTATTTTTAAGTGAAATTGACAGATGAAACTTTCAAGTTGGTGACTGGGTGCCAACTGGGAAAAATTTAATTGAAAGGGGGGTCTTGTGACACATCATTTTGAAGCTCCTGACGAATACTTTTAAACCCTAGGATAAAAAGTCAATATCTTCACCTACTACGAAATGGCGGAACATTTAATAAATTATTACATCAGTTCGGACTTCCATTGTCTAATATAATATGAATTGATTTGCAATCCCTGAAAAATTAAAAAGATTTAAACGAAAAAACAATTTTACTAAATACAAAAACTGAAATTACAAGGAATTAACATACAAGCTACAAAAAATTAAAAACAGAAAATTAAGAACAGAATCCTTTGATATCATGATGGAAACTATGCAAGTCATCCTACCTATCTCCACAATATTTACATCAGTTCGGACTTCCATTGTCTAATATAATATAAATTGATTTGAAATCCCTGAAAAAATAAAGATGAAAAGATTAAACGAAAAAACAATTTTACTAAATACAAAAAACTGAAATTACAAGGAATTAACATACAAGATACAAAAATAAAAAATTGAAATATTAACGAAAGCTGAAAAATAAAAGTATTATTAACAGAAATGAAAAATAAAAATAAAGATTGAAGGATTTCAAACCAAGTTACGTCACGACGTTTCGATTGTTAGTATCCACAATCGTCTTCGGGTGATAACTGGACTTATTACTCAGAGATCTGACTATATATAGGTCATTAGAGTGATTACACCTTTCACCTTTCACCTATCCTCTCTATCTTCTTTCCGCTTCATTGGTTTTGGCGGGAGATGATTGTTTGGCGGGAGATGATTGTTTGGCGGGAGTTGGTCGTTTCCCGCTTGATAAGCGGTTTCCATATGTTACTTATCTCTACACTAGCTTGACTGAATGCGTTGTTAGACAACATATACGCGGCTTCCTTGAATTTTATCCTAAACCAGTGTTCCCTCTGTGGATGATTTCAGCTTGAGCCCATTTG
>WOGP01004725.1:0-13744 GCA_015342065.1 Leptinotarsa undecemlineata
CACGAAAGAAAAAAATTCTTTCGAAACAAATACTTCTATATGAACACTGAATTATACAGAAGATACTTTTCTCTACTCAATTTGTATTTCAAACATTTGTTGTGGAATAAAAATCAGATATCATTCACATGAGTTCTACTATAAATGAATGGTAACAAATTGCACTTACATGGAACACTGTCATCCTCACTGGTATACATCGAAGTTTCGCCTTAAGACACTTGCCCCAAGGCTCTTCAGGCAAGTGTTTTAAGGCCAAACATCGATGTATACCAGTGAGGATGAGTATTGCATGTAAGTGCAATTTGTTACTATTCATTTAAAGTAGAACTCATGTGAATGATATCTGATTTTTATTCTACAACGAATGTTTGAAATACAAACTGAGTAAAGAAAAGTATCTTCTGTATAATTCAGTGTTTATCTAGAAGTATTATTTTCGAAAGAATTTTTTCTTTCGTGTATTCAATGTTTATTTTCAATTCAATGTTTATATGGTAGCTGTTTCAGGAGGACTTTATTTCAGTTTGTGTCTGAAAGTTTCTTCTTTGCATGATCTACACATCCATGTATAGAGTTACTTATTTTCAAATTGATTATTTCGTTCCTTTCTTTGAAAGATTCCCTCGTCCCTTTTCGCATTGTATGGAAGTTATTTCAAAGGAAAAACAGTTAGAAGACGTATCAATTGTATCAATTCATTTGGTGGTTTTGCTTCTCAAAATGATGACCCAGAATATCAAAAACACTTCGAATTCATCAGCAGAGCACTCAGCATATTACTTCTTCAACAATTGTGTATATATTGTTGTAAATCATGCCCGAAAGAAAATAACGCCGACTGCCACTGGTAGCCATAAATCAATGATGACGTAGCTAAGAACGCGCGAATGTACGATGATTTCCCGCCACTCGAGAAGCAGCGAGAATAATGCTACCGACTTCGACAGAACTTCGGCAAAATTTCTACGGCATTCGATTACGATATTTAAACGCTAGCTGCGAGCACAGTCAAGTGGACGTTACAGTGCGGTACGCGAAGTGATCTTGTAAGGCGATAGACATTCAAATAATAATAAGTGTTTGTTGTATTTAAAATGAAATAAAGTTAAGTTTGATTACTCAGTGTAGTCAATTATTGGTCAACCCACGGGAAAAACGTATCATTTGCGCGTTCTTAACTAAGTCACCAGTGGCGGTCGGCGTTATTTTCTTTTGGGCATGATTTACAACAATATTATCTTTAATAAACGATTTTTCATCAGAAAAAATTTTGAAATTGGTGAGTTAACATCTCATAACAAAATATACATGAAAAGAACAACATAAAATCGACCTAGTCCCATTCAAAACAAGGATGTCTGAAATCAAAACTGTTAGATCAAAACTGTTAGACATATGAGTTTTGACGTGAGAAAAAAAAGATGTATTATCTGGACTTTACTCAAGCTAGACGCAAATTAAAAGCGTGTTGGGTGACGCAGCACAGCGCGATCTTTTGTAACCCATGAAAACCAATAGATCCGGGTCAGTTGGCGTGCGAACACGAGATGGCGCAATTAGCGTCACACGTGACTCGCATAGCACAGGGTTTGAGACACAGTTTTTCGTACCAATTATTTCGCGTGCCGTTTTGTTTTTTGTTGTTGTTTATTTTTCAAAGTTGACAAAGTTAATTGTGGCTTTGAGGGCATACAAAGAATTTGCTCCTGGAACACGTTACGCGTGTTCCAATAAGGAGACGGCATGTAAAAAGACTAAGATTATAATTCAAGTGAAAATACAGTTGGAAATATGAAATAAGTATTTTATCAAACGATGTTATCGTCTCCAAAGACAAAAAACAACTTTTGCACGTAAATAATTAGCCATCATTACCAAGATGTGTATCGGGTACAAAACTAAACAATTGATTTTCTTTAACGTCTGAGACTGAATATTGAATGTTTTACCTGTTGAAATATACAGCATTTGGAGCACTATTGTCGCCAGCAACATTCTCGCACAAAACCTCTAAATCATCAAGAATCATCACTGAGGGCTGATGAAGAAGTAGCTCTGAGAAGTATGTGTAAAATGATTTAAGCAGTGACTCCATTGTTTTTCCCTTAAAGTTTTTACACTTTATAGTTTTAGTATAAACATTCAGTGGAAATAACTGTAATTTCCTTGCTATATATTTTGAAAGAGCGGATTTTCCAGTTCCAGGTTTACCTGTGGAATAAATTTTCAGTTGATTTGATAATAACAGGGAAACAAAATTAAATTCTTATTACATTGATTGGGTATCAAAAAATAGTCGAAATATTTCAATCTTCACATGTTAATATTGTAATAGATGTCATATTGGCAAAACATCTGAGAATTTAATAAGACGAATGATTTCTCATAAAAATATCAGGAGAAATATAAATGTTTGTTCATTATCTGAATACTTCAAATTTTGTGTACAGAAATTAATAAATATACTTTTCAGACTGAGAATTTACGAAAAAAAAATATTACGTTAACTTATTAGAGATGGTACATATGATTAATGAGGAAATGTTGATAATCAAAATCTGACATGGACAATCTTAGTCGGATATTTTATGTACGTATATCATAAAGAAAAAGAAACATTCGAATCACCCTCTAATTGAAATTTTAATCTTAATTACTGATACTGTCATCGTTATATCGTTTACTAGTGTATCCAATTCTCAATTATTCTCATGTTAATAAGTATATTTCTGTTTTCAATAATAATAAGTCATACCAAAACCTTAATAATTTTTTTTCAACCCAAGCCCTGCCAATGAACTACATATAAAAAACCTTATTGTGAGAAATATTACGGTAAACAAAAAGGTAATAACACATTTTATGGATATTGAGAAATTCTTCTGGAACTTTCAACTGTTATTATGTTGTTATATTATGCAATTGAAGATTATTTCCAGAAATATTCCTAGCTGAATTCATCAATACCAAAAAAATCTATTTTCAAATGACCCTTAGATGTTACTTTCAAGACTGTCAGTTTTATGCTAAAACTGTTTTTGGTCATTAGGCCTTTGTCAT
Source organism: Leptinotarsa undecemlineata (assembly GCA_015342065.1). Lineage (NCBI taxonomy): Eukaryota > Metazoa > Arthropoda > Insecta > Coleoptera > Chrysomelidae > Leptinotarsa > Leptinotarsa undecemlineata. The sequence goes on from WOGP01004725.1 coordinate 3,064, forward strand.
CGAAAGAAATAACCTTTAAAGATTAATATTCAATGAATACGCAGCTACCGCCATCTCTGAAACAATAGCTAAAAATATTGAGATTGTACTCGGCTGGTAAAAAGTAGAAACTAGACACCAGACTAAACATTTCAGGAAGTATCCTAACCTAACCAAAACAAACAAACAAAAGCTGAAATTATTCACATACTTAGCAATTTGAAACTATGAAGTGATAAATATTGGCTTGAAAGTTGAACGGAAATAGAACTGCTAAGCAATTCTAGTGACATGTGTTTTATTATTCACTAAAAATTCTGAGGCATCCATCAGGGGGGTGAGTTTATGGTTTTTGAATGTCATTTAATCATTTTGACAGCACAAATTATAATACAAAAAAAATTTAAAAAAACCCACCTGTTATCAGAACGTTTTCATAACAATCTTCAGTACTTTCATAAATCTGTAAAACATCCTCAACAATCATATTTATGTTGGAAATGTTATCTAAAAATGTGTCAAAACTCCTTTTTTCACATTTTTTCTTATAATCTACATCTTCCATTTCATAATGTATGACATACTTGCAATTTCTCACTAGATCATCATTAACAAGGCAAAACTGTTGTTCATCTGGTAAAAACCTCAAACTACACAAGGTATTATTTCCAATATCAATGACCACATAAGCATTCAAGACAATTGGGGCATCGCTGTTTTTTGCTAGGTACTCTTTGATGGTTTCTTCAACATTCACCAAGAAATTTTTTCTAGAATTTACAATTATTTCACTTACAAAAGGAACGTTTTCAATGTACTTTAAAATTACTCTGGCACCCAGTTCACAATCAAAAATCTGAGAAACTTCAGTGCCAACAAACAAATTTTGACCCAAATCAAACTCAAATTTGTCCAGAATGTCTTCAAATGCTATCAGCCTAGCAAATACCATTTCATTTGCAAATACATCATTTTTCAACAAAGTGAGTGAACAAATTATTGGTGTTGACAAAGTACTTTCTTTCAACCAATCTTTGTAGATACATTTTTTCGATATGAATATGTTGAATGGTTGGAGGTATTTTGATATTTGTTCTCCAAAAGGAATTTCTGCTAACGGCACCAGTCTGCAGATCAAGTCGTATTTCTTATTGAAGTACTTTTGCAAATTAGCAACTTCATTACCTTCTTTCTTGAAAAATGAGTTATAAAATTTCATTAACCTTTCTTCAAGCAAAAAATTGTTGGGATTTTCAGATTTTGGAATGTGCAGTGATTTATTTTTCTCAATGTGGCCACTTGGTTTTATGTGGACTTCTGTTAAGAAATCTATTACACCTGGAGATACTGGTTTAACTTCATCTAAAACAGAAATGTCACAAATAATATGCAGCAACATGTACAGAGACCCTGGTGTTTTCAGCACTTTGCTTTTTTGTTGAATGCTCTCGACAAGATTGAACAGATAGACTCGATTTTGTATACATATTTATAGATGATGCAAGAATCGTATTCCTCAACAATCCTGTCTAGTTTGGTATTTTTCTATCATATTCAAGTACCATTTGATTTTTCTTAATGGATTACAATCATCGTTGTGTCATTTGGGGGCAATCGGCTTATCTAACAATAACTATAAAAAATACATTAATGTGCTTATTCCAGAGTGAGTAAATTTGTTCTTTACAGATTGGTTGTTCAAGATGTGACATCACCATCTCAATTTTTTCTTATGTGAATTATGTTTTCAAATAAGACATTTACAGAAGTAGTGATAGCATTAGGTCTTTCCAAAAAACACAAAATAAGTAAAGAAAATAACACCAAGTTAGTCATTGATCTGTATTATTTTGAGCTTCCATGCAGAGATAGTAAACACAGTTGAAATATATCTTCAAACTAAGGTGAAGTTTTGAATTGACTTTGTACAAAAACTGATCTGGATCAAGAATACTATAGTTCGAGGGTTTTTGAAAAAATGTTTTTTGTAGGGAAGGAGTCCAACTGATTTCACCAGGGTTTCTATTGATCTCGATATGCAATAATCTGAAAAACATATTTTGGTAGCATTCTCACCAACATATACGTTAACATGTATATTATTTCCAATCCATATTATGAAACTTTGACTATAGAACACAACTCGAATTTGATTCAGTAGAGTTCCTTGAATAGTATCTGATAAAATATCCTAGAAATTTATACAGTTTAAGAAGATTGCTAGAATTGTTATCCAAATGGATAACTCACTATCACATCATAATCATTCTGGCTAACAGGAGAAATAGTAATAGAATTCACAGAAGGTAGTTGTGCTATTTCAGACAAAACAATTAGACCATTCTCTTTGATTCCCAAAGTTTTTGCAAACAAAGAGTTCAATCCAATACTGTTCTCGTCCATTTCTATGGAAATTGCTCCGACAGAACAATAGGTTTCTTTATTTTCATCATAAAAAAGTCGTAGGCAAGTCTGATAATCAAATGTTTACATTTCAAAGAAGCACAGATAAAATTTCTACTTACCCCAATTTTCAGAAATTTCAAACTAGGGGGTACATAAACGAAGTTATTTTTAACAGATACATATTTAACAAATAAGGTGCGTTCGAACATTTTTGGTTTATATTTAAAAAAAATTAAAAAATATACGATTTTTGTTTACATTTGTTTTTAGGTTATGTCTTGTTTTCAGTTTAGATATGTCTACGTTGCCGGCGTACGACAACGAAAATTTGAATTCTTGAAATGATAGAAGTTGATTTATTTAGTCCGGTTTCAATAAGAAGCGTTTCAGAATAGTCGATTATCCTAATTTGCGGGAAATATTAAATTTGTTGATTCACCAGCAGTTCTCTAAAATTTCTGCAGTGGTAATTTGGAATATAATGTCAGATCGACAGTGGAAGGCAAGGCCGTTTTCATTGTTAAATCATGTCATATTTGGCAATACTCTTCTTTATCCTGGATATCGCCCACTCCGTACTCTTGACGAATAGCATTTGACGTTGATAAAATTAGCATTCATTGTTTTTGTATAATTTATTGAGGTATTAACAAATGCAGAACAGATACATAAAATATTTACCAGTGTTACCATTTGTAACAAGAAACAGTATTATCTCTTACAAATTGTTTCTACATACATACAATACACATGTATTGTATGTATGTAAAGGGCAAATTATTTGACATTTATGTAATTTTTTTTCCAGATATTAAATACCCAAACTGATTTGAATGAAGATAAGTAATGATCGATCGAGACAAAGTTATCCCTTCGATTCTGCAGAGTCAGATATTTTAGTGATTTTAAGAAAATTTCTGTTGAAATAATAAACTTAAAATTTCATGAAAATTACAAAACAAAATGTCATTTTAACAATTATTTGTTTTCTTGCCACACTTTGCGGTAATGGTCCCAGAAAATAAATTATCCTTTGCCACTTCTTATATACGTCTGTTGAACTCACAAAGTATTTCCAAAGTTTTCATAGTTCACAAGATTTATTTTAGAAGTTTCAATTTATTTCAAATCAAACCGGTTACACATTGTTATCTTTGTATCTTCAGCCTTATATTTGCAAATACATTCGTATTGTTGGATTTAACGTCTATTTCTTTCTAGTTCCGTGATTTACGTATGAACTTTGACTAGAACTTTCAAATTCATTCCATATCGAGGTTTTCTAGAGTATGCAGTACATTTTTTGAGTTTATAATGGTATTGAAATAACATTCGATTTGGCCTTTGAAAATTTTAAAATTATATTAGTATGATCGTGTACCAGTGTTCATTCTCATCAATGTATATATACACACTAATCCAATAGTTTCGTCACCTAAGTATTACTGATGAATAACCGAACGCAAATCAGAAATACTAAACTAATTGATAGAATTAACTTATTGGTTTATATTATAATAAACATTATTAGAAACAGCGAAACACTCAATTACATTTCATTGACGTAATATAAATATATATATAACATGGTCAGTATAAACTAATTTCTCATACCACCATTTTTCAGTTCTTCAAACTCGATTCTCTACCTAACCATTTCTCTATGTTGTAAATATGTATTTCGAATACTATTTCTGTCCATAGGTAAAAACTACCCCCACTTTCTTCCTCTGTTTATGCTATAAATCGATAATTCATTTCTGTCTTTGACTATAGATCTTGTTGAAAGTGGTAAGCATTAAGCAGATTTGTGATATTCTGATCGTGTTTAATAACCGGCTTCGTAAGTTTATCCACTTGCTGTCATAATTTAATTAATTCATAGTAACGGAAGAGATCGCTAGGAGTTGTGGCCGTTAAACATTTCAGCCAATCGCAGAGAGGTAAGAAGCCTTTTGAAACAGAAACTTCTGCAACTGACAAAGCTGAAGAGCTTTTGGGTAACGAAGTTTATATGATAGTTTTACCAAGTTTTACAAGGAACTTCAAATAAATAATCAGATACGTAAACTAAGGTAAGTTTTGGAGTTAATTTTGTGAACTACTGTTGAATTTGTTTTCTTCAATTTCTATATGGTTGAATGGGGGTTACTTTCATAGGGAAACATGGCTACCATTTAGAGGGTTTTTTCACATTTGGATTAATTGAGATCTGCCAGGGGGATTGTTTTTCGTTTATTTCCAGGCCCTAATATCTTAGGCTAGGTTTTGCGGTAATATATCGGGTTAATTTCATCACTTTTTTGAATACTAGAAAACGGCGCCAAACACGTAGATACATTCCCTTTAAATACATTGTTTATGTAACGGTTTGGAATTTTAAATTTTCAATTTCGTCAGCACTGGGTATTTCAGGACCGTCAAATTTCAATGTTTGAATTACAGTTTGTTTCAGTGTTGTCACATAGTGTGCATACTCCCAAGGAGAATGAAAGTACTCCTTATTTTTAAAAAGGTGTCGAAGCAATAGCATTCAGATTTCCAGTGTTCAGTGTAAAAATTCTTAAATGACCAATTGTTTCAAATTATCAGGAGCTTATACATGTATGTTGCTTAACCATACTTTGCATACATTCATGTATTGGTTCCTTTCGACTGTCCATCGAACTACGATCAAGAGACATGCAATTTAAATGCTTAATTATCGGTAATGACATCAGCTATGTCCAAAATAATCAGAAGCCTTTTTTCTTGCTACTTTTCTGAATATAATTAAATCTCTAGAGAATCTATTGAGGTGTAATGGAGAGCGAACTGGATGGTTCGCCCCGAAAACTTACTGCGTAACTAGTGTAGAGTTCAATTGGTCAGTATTCATAAATTTTTTCCACAAAAATATGATAGAAAACAATAAGAATCAAATGTTCAAATCCCAGATAAGCATTGAGAAACATGATTGAACAACTTCGCCATAAAAAATGTCTTTCATCGGAGAATACTATCAAAGTTCTTGGTGAATATGGTTTTCAAAAATTGAAAATTGACATATGATGCTATCAGGTTTCAACAAATCTCATTATGAATATCAATCAATCTCTTAAGGCTTTTGACACAGGTTATATCAAAATTTTACTGAAAAATCCAATCATGTGGTCTAAGAGGAAAAGCAGCTATTAGTACCACAAGAATAGTTCTTGATCTGGTGCTTGTTGCCTTATACATGGAATGTAATGGAATGGAAACATTCACAAATATCACCAACAATAGAGATATAGAATAACATTGATGCACAGTATGAACCTTGAGACGCTCCTGAATCTATCTGGATTATATTCCGTGTAACGCCTCCTTCTCTAACTTATTGTTCGGTTTGGAAAGTTGTGAGTCATGATACGAGATAGCAAAGACATATATCTCCTTTTTCTCAGTAAAATATTGTGTTCTACTTGGTCAAAAGCTTGGGAGAAATCAGTATGCAAAGAATCCATCTGTCTCTTATTATTATTACCATAATTTTGTTGTAAAATAAGCCTATTACTCTATTCATATGATCAATATGTCAGAAAATTATGTTCACCTCATGTTTTGATCTGTTTTTATACAGTTTCGTTATTTTTGCACTATGCATTTTTGTAAAGCAAATTACATTACTATCAGTAGATTGCACCGAAATATATCTTTGGCAGATATCTCATTAGTTTCTATTTTCAGACAGAGCAGCTATGGCTCCTCTAAAAACACACCCAAACATACTCACAAGTCTTGCGCTAAAAGACATCGTCTCGACGAGAAGTAGAGTCCCCATGAACATACCTCAAATCAAGAGCACAAAAGATGTTGTTCGGCCTAAGCGAAAGGCTGATTGTTCTCCATCCAAAGAAAACCGTGGCAACAACAAAAGGAAACCCATGGGTGATCGGGATGTTAATGCCACAGAAATGAAAATAAAAGCTGCGGATGACAAACAGAAAAAAGTTGCGCCAGTGAAAAAAGCTACTGTGCAGGTTAGGACATTACCCTCAGTGAAAACAGTGCAGAAACAAAAGCAGAATGAAAATCTGCCACCCCCACAAGCACCAGGGCACAAGGTAAAAGATGAGTTAGCACTCCTTACTTTGGTTCTTACTGTGATTGATTTTAGATTGTAACAAGAGCAGCCGTGAAGAACGTTGTACCAAATCAAACAGCGGTTATACCAAAAGAAGTACTTAAGGAAACAAATGCAATGAAAATAATGAAACGACTGAGCAATGAGTTTGAAAAGACTGAAGAGACACTGTACTGCACTGCACTAGAAGAAGTGTAAGTATTTTTTTTCACCGTCTTCTTGAAGATATTAACTTTATATACACCATTCACACATATTTACAGTAGTATATCTTTACTTCTTGCGAGTTTCTAAATTCTTTTCAAGATACACCAGTTTTTTATTGGGTCGAAAATTGGGTATATGGTTATGTATGCCTTACAATTTAGTTTACCAGGAAGAACATAAAATACCAAATTCCCAGAAAAATTCTAAAACGAATTTTAAAAATATGGGGTGTATTCAACTTTGTAAATATTCGATCATGTATGAAAAAAGTAAATCATTGGGAAATGTTTTGTATTCATAACTGAATGAAACCAATAATTATTGGGGCGAAAAAGTACAATAGGATGACAAAAAATTACTAAAGAAATCATGCATACATTTTAGTAACGATACCACTACCTACTTCAGTGCCAAGAAACAACACAACCTAAGGTCCTCCAGGGCTTCGGAGTCTCCGCCCTGTGACAAACTGGAAGAAAAAGATAAAGAAGGGAATATGACTATGATAGCGAAGCAAATAGAAGTGAAACTCAATCTTGGAAATCACGAAGTTCCCGAAGATGTAGAGGATTATGACAAAGAAAACTGGGACGATATCTTCCAGGTTTCACATTATGCTATGGATATTTTCAATTACCTGAAAGAAAGAGAGGTGAGTAACAAATATCACTTTCAATAGGCACCAATGTAGGCAATTATTTCCATTTCATCAGTTAATAAGCAGCATGTAACATATATTGTAAGTTTCATTGACAAGCTCTGTCTCCAAGACTAACTTTATAAGAATTAAAGAGTGAAATTTTGACATATCTGCTGCAGTTATTCCTAGTTCGTTAGAAGTTATTTTTACAGCATAACATCCAAATGAAAGTTTTTTGTTAAGTGATAGTATGTGGTTCTCAAACTTCAACTTATTATCAATTAATAACCCAAGAAATTTTTTACATAACATGTTCTCAATCACATTAGAATTCGAAACTAGAGGAATATTTTCAAGAATGCAATTAAAGGATAAAACTTTGGTTTTTAAGACATTGAAAGCTAATAAATTTGCCTTAAACCAATCTGAGAGTTTCGAAATATCAGAGCAGATGGCATTTTATAAATCGTTAGTGTTGGTTTTGTGCCATAATATTGTAGTGTTGTCGGCGAATAAAGTAAATTTACCCTCTATATTGATGGTAGTTAAGTCGTTGATATAGAGTAGAAATAGGGTAGGTCCAAGTACTGAGCCTTGTGGTACTCCGTTAGATATGTCAGTAACAGCAGGTACTGTTGTATATTTGATCCTTTGACTTCTACCCGATAGATAAGATGCAAACCATTTATGAGTAATACCATCAATACCATAAAGATAAAGTTTCAAGTCAAATGCTTTAGAGAAATCGCAGAAGACTGCTGCTGTGATCTCCCGTCTATTAATGTTACTATATACTTCATATAAAAATTAAAGTATAATATATAATTTATAGAAACTAAATCCTAAATGGAATACAAGGAAATGTGGTATCATACTAGATAAACCATCATTCAACTGGTCTTTCGACATAAGTTTTCTATTGCATTTTCAATAAATTTAACAAAATGATTTCAAATGATATAAAAATTGTTGACATGATAGCAGATTTTTGATAACTGTAAAGAGTTTCCTTACTGAAATGAAATCCTGCAATGTTTAGTTGAACAGTGTTTCTATTTTCCTATGTAACATATCTCTCGAAATTCCAATATATTTTATTTGCTTTCTTCAGAAGAATCAAAAGATATTTCTGTATCTTTACTTTCATTAAATTTTCAGAGCCAATTTGAAATACCTGACTATATGGACAGGCAGGTCTGCTTGTCACGCTGGATGAGATCCCTCCTCGTCGACTGGATGGTAGAAATCCAAGAAAGCTTCGAGCTCAACCACGAAACGCTCTACCTAGGTGTCAAACTTGTCGACATGTACCTCAGTAAGATGACTGTCGGAAAAGAAACCTTACAACTAGTTGGAGCCGCCGCCATGTTCGTCGCCAGTAAATACGATGAAAGGATACCTCCGCTAATTGATGACTTTTTATATATCTGTGACGGGGCGTATTCGAGGCGAGAGTTGGTCAGGATGGAAGTTAGTGTTTTGAAAGTGTGCGGATTCGATCTCGGGATCCCAATCAGTTACAGGTTTTTGAGACGATATGCCAGGGTGAGTATTTTTATCTATAGTCGAGGTTTAGAAGTGCTTGTATTGTTTAAATGATGTTGAAACTGAACAAAACTGAAACACTAATTCAATTTTTCTCTTCAGTAATTCAAGAAAACTTAATTTTTTTTTTTAGTGTGCCAGAATAACGATGCCTGTTCTTACATTGGCCAGATACGTGTTAGAATATTCTCTCATGAACTATGATACAATCACGATAAGGGATTCCAAATTGGCATCGGCTGCACTATACCTAGCTTTCAAAATGAAAAATATTAGTGGCTGGACGAAAACACTGGAGTTTTACACAGGTATGTACTTTTTATTTGTTGATCTAATGTGTTGTTTCATGTGAGTTTCTTTCCGTTGTAAGCTATTCAAGAAAAAATAGTAATTTTTATCAGTTTAGCTTTTGAAATGAAGGAAAATTGGAAGAATTTTTCTTTATCGCTTCTCGAAGTGAAAGAACATACTTTTTTTGGTACTAAGTTTCGATGCTCAGATATCCCAAGTCCAAATTTTCAATGTTCATGGCTTTAGACAACTGAACTCGACGTTCGGCAATAAATATGAAAATTTTGTGGATTCTGGTATTTGGAATTGAATGTATTTTAATCAAATTCAATAGTAAAATCCAACTAAAATAAAAAAAAACTGTGACAATCGCCCACGTGCGAAGGTCTGTTCAAAAAAAATAATAATAATAATATTTTTTTCAAAAATATGCTGACTAAATACAAACATTAATCATTCATACATATAAAGAGCATATATCATCATTATTTCATTATTGTTGTAGACATATCTACACGATTGATTATACTTCAAAATAATCATTCTGATTGCTCTTTTCTGAATTACAAATATTTTATTTATATTTTCACTGCTTCCCTAAAATATGATTCCATATCTAGCTACAGACCCAAAATTGGAAAAATATGAAATTTTTACCAATTCTTTGTTGAGGTATTTGTGAACCACCCTTAGTCAATACAAAATTTTGTTCAATGTGTTAGCTGTATAATCAATCTGTTTGTTCCATTTCAAGAATTCATCAATATGAAGTCCTAGAAATTTGGTGTCTTCTGAATATTTTATAGTAATGTTTTCAATATTCAAATTTTCTATCTCTAATTGATTAGTTCTAAAAAGTATAAGATTAGTTTTAGATTCATTCAAAATTAACCTATTCCTAGTAAACCATTCTTTTGTATCATTAAACATATCCATTCCTGTTTTTACTACTTCAGGATATGTTTCACGACCGATTAATAGATTAGTGTCATCAACAAAGACTGCAATTGAATTATGTGTTTGAATGATAACATAAATCCTTTATGTAGATAATAAATAACAAGGGACGTGCAATTCTTCCTTGGAGTATTCCTACTTTCATTGCCGCATTCTCAGACTTGTATGTTCGACCATGTTTGTTAATAGTTACTATTTGTAGTTTTAATTTTTTTATAAGTATCTCGTGATTCAAGCAGTCAAATGCCTTTGACAAATCTAAGAACATACCAAGTGCTGAATATTTTCTTTCCATTAAGTTTGTTATATTTTGAGTATATTTAAATATTGCACTGTTTGTTGATCTCTCTCGTAAGTATCCGTGTTGGTTATTGCTAATTATATTACATTTATATGGAAACTTTGTAATGTTATTACACATAGCTAGCTCAAATAATTTTGCAAAATTTGGTAGAATATTTATAGATTGATGGTTTTCCATAAGTTCAGAATCCACCTTTTTATAAATAGGATTCACTAGGGATAGTTTCAGTCTTGAATGGAAGACC
>WOGP01004726.1:0-11949 GCA_015342065.1 Leptinotarsa undecemlineata
AATTTTCCAGAAGCTTCTCCTCCAGGCACTTCGAATTTTGTTGAAGCTCATCTTTCAAACTCACTGAATTTTCGCGAAGCTTGTCTTCCAAACTCTTGGAGTTTTGTTGAAGTTCATCTCTCAAACTCACCGAACTTTGTTGAAGTTCATCTTTTAACGATTTGGTATTCTCATCGAGTTTGCTCATTATTGAACTCAAATCACCCCCAGAAACTTCGAATAAATATGTTTCGGGATCTTCTCCTGATTCCGTCAAGCTATCCCACAGTCTCTTCTGGAGTACTGATTTCTTTCCAGAACAATCAGCTCTCTCTTCTCCAACTCTTGCTTCAATTCGGTAACTTTCAAGTCCACTAGGCGCACTTTCCTTAAACACATTTTGTCGCTTATTGTCTATTTTCCACAAAACTGAAAACGTCCACTTATTTAAATCGAGTCCGAAACACTTGGTTATTTTCATAAGTCTATTTTTCGCGAAAAAGGTCTGTCAGTTTTTATTTCCGTAGTCCGGTACTGTCCACTTCGCGAAACACAACAAATCACCAGTCTCTACGCGAGAGTTTCATAATCAATTTCACCGTAATTCAAAGATTGTCCACCAAACGCTCACTAATTTATTTTGAAAATCCTACTTCTAACACCAATTGTAACGAATTAAATAATTAACTGTCTTAAACTAATTTATTTTTAACAATACTTCACTAATACAATTAATTTATATGCACCAAAATTAATTTATCTTCAGTTTGATAACCTGTCTTTACACACGCACAATTCACTTTATAGCTATAGACTCCCTCTCTGAGCGATAATCCGATCTTTTATAGTGCTGACGAACATTCTGAAGACATCTACCGGTTTCGGTACTAATTCGTTTTTTTCTGTGGCGTTCGTAGATCTAATTCCTACGCGGCATTTGAAATAAACGGTCAGGGTCGGCTTCAGATTCATTACATTATGTTTATGTATCTATAATATAGGCATGTATTTATATGAACATATATTAGATTTCTACAAATATTTAAATTCATTATGTGTTTTCATCGATAAATTAACATTTTTGAATAAATTTTTCATTTTTATATATTAGTTTCATTATCGGATACATCAGTAATTACTGTGGTTCATGATATCTAGAGAAAACTGCATCGATTGTTGTTCCATGTCTTGTGGTAGGTTTATTTCGGTTATAATTCTTTTTCAATTCTAATTTATCTTGTAAAAAGTTCACCAAAAATTGTCCATCTTCGGACGCGAAATTCACATTAAAACCTCCTGCTAAAATTAGTGGCAATATATGATAGTTTTCTCCTAATTCCTCAGAGCCTACCTGACCGGAAATTTGTACTCGCATCTCTCTCTCGCCTCGCCCGATTACGTTTTTCGTAACGCTCCCGTCACGCTCCATATATCAATAAAAATTTATTATATTGTGTCTTGGTATATACTGATCGATAGAGAATTTTGTAATCTTAACTGATTCTGTTCATATTTTCCAATTTTTGTTTACTCTTTTCAGCTTATTATGATGTCGTTAACCGATTTTCGGCCAATTTTCCTCTAAGATTTGGCAATAATAGTGTTAATGAACGCACTGTTCGACGATGGTTTGCAAAATTTCGTTGGAGTTTTATCCCCGAAGATAGAACCCGAAGTGGTCAACCTACAGTAATACAGGACGAGGAATTGATAACCTTGCTAGAGACTGACCCATCACAAAGGGTGCGTGGGATGGTGGAAGAATTGAGTGCCATTTCCCATGTGGTTTTTAATGGTTTAAAAACGTATTGGAAAGGTCAAAAAGCTTGAAAAGTGTCACGTTTCGAAGTCTGTTTTTCTTTGGTTTTGCGCAACAAAAAAGATTTTTTTTGGATCTGATCGTCACATGTGATGATCCTCTATGACAACAGGAGACGTTCAGGACAGTGGTTGAACACCGATGAGCCGCCCAGGCACTTCCGCCCCATGCCCCCCAGAGGTTGAGTGCCCTGAGATAAAATGTTTCCAAACGGTTACTCAGTGCAGAAGTTAGAATCTCCTCTATCCACCCCCACTCATTCCTGAGTGGACCTCAACCTGTTGATGGGCACTTCAGCAAGATTGACATCTGACCTCCTGCGGTCCAAAGTCAGCCTTTAAAATGCTTTCAATCTTGTAGTCTTTTGATTTGATTTTACTATATGTAATGTTTGCATGGGGGTCCCCTTAACCCTACTGGAGTCAAGTGTCTTTCGGTCGCGAACTAAGTATGTGTGTGTGTATATATATATCTATAAGAAAGTGTTTTAGTAATATGTTTATAAAGTTTTTATAATTACCGGAGCCGCCTGACAGCTAATCTTCGAGATGATCATTGGCAGGTACTTCCCAAAGGCGAAAACTCACAAAAAAAACATGGTTACGGTATGGTGGTCAGTGGCTGACGTGATTCAGAGCAGAGTCCTATTGTGGGGAAATCGATGAAATGTACCAAAAATTGAGTCAGCAGCAACCGGCACTAGTCTGCACGTTTCAAAAAGATTAAGGTTATGTCGATGGTCGCATCCACCATCCTCCCCAAATCCTTGTCAACGATATTTTCAAGCAACGGATCCCGAGCATATAATTTTAATGCCTACGGAATTGTGATACGTTGACAAAGGAGGACTGATTCGAATGACCCTCATTTTGGTTAAATTAAATAAGTATTCACTGAGATATTACAGTTTGAAATGAACTCATAAAAATAGACAAAACTCTTGAAACAACCTCATAATTACGTAAATATGTATTATTCGAAGCCTGTCAATATAATAATCATTATATCCTTGTGTTTTGTAATGAGACAGTTACGGGGAACTGTTTCATTGCAGGTACTCAAACCGACGTAATTTGGACTCATACAGTGTGCAATGTTTTATGGGCTGGCCTTTTGGGGAAATTTCGCCCATATGACAAAAGTATTCACTGTGCAAAAAAAAATTATAAGATGTATGGCAGGTCTACGTCACAGAGAATCCTGTAGAAATACTTTTACTGAACTGGCACTCTTAACATTCCCTTCACTGAATATCTTCATCATAACAATGAATATCAAGATAAATGAATCAAGCTACATTAAAAATAACATGATACATAAACACTCACACACACACTCGGAATGGTAATGAACTGCGATTACCCTACTCTCGACTGGCTCTTGGTCAGAGATCCTCAAGTTATCCGGGTATCATCTGCTATGATAGAACACTTCAGCTATTTGGAAACATATGTAGTTTCACTGAATTCCAATGTGCTTTACTTCACTATCTTACAAAAATGCATTTTATTATACTGAAGAATTTCTACAACTCTAGGTATTATTGTATAATTACTTTATTTTACTTTTTTACAATTTTAACTAATTTAAGCTGATCAACGTTCTTGCATTTTTTGAATGTGTCTACTCAACTGCTAACATGTATATAGGTACTGAAACTATAGATAAGCACAGTTGCTTTATGTTCTGTTCTGACTAGTCTGATAGAGTTTCATATCTGCATGTATCACATGTGTACAATTTTTAATGAGTATAAGGAAATGAATATTTCGAAATATTAATCTCTCTTAACTACCTAACACAGTAAGGTCTGGTGAACGTCTGTCTACCTACACACACACCCTACTGTGTGGGTAGTTGAGAGAGATTAATATTTCGAAATTTTCATTTCCTTATACATATGTATCTTTCCTTCATAGTTTTCACATTTGATTTCTGTTCAAATGTTTAATGATAAATAAATTTCTATTCTATTATATTCTTAGTAGTCACCCTCGCTATTAAATACAATATACTTCTTACTCTAACATAGCAAGTTTTTGAAAAAATATCGAAATTAAGAATTACCAGATGGATTGAAAACTTCGTAGGCTAACAAACAAATGGCGCTACTAGTTTTAAATCAATAATTTTTGGTTAACGCTAACCTTCAAAAGACACGTGTACAAATTTCTCAGCAGTCGGACTATTACTTTGAGGGATAGAACATGTTGAGTGAAGCAACTTTTGTTAGTTCAAAGAAAATGGATGAAAATTCAAGTCAGTTTCAAGAGAACTAGGTAGAACCTTTGCAAGATCTGCCTACTTTGCCCTTGCAGATGCACATATAAGATATTGCATTGCCTTCTGGGGAGTATGCAGCAAAAGCATACTGCAGACAGGTTTTGTTTTACAGAAGCAAGCTCTCTGGTATGTGTGCAGGGCAAAGTTCCAAGAACACTGCAACCATGATTCATTGAACAATGAATTCTAATAATAATCTCTCTATTTATTTTCGAAACAGTAAGTCTGATTCATAAAAATAAATTAGATCTGGATGATATAAACGAGCCGCATTATAATACACGCCAAGCTAACTTGATCGTACATAGATATATAGATAAATTATAATAAAATATTTATAGCAAATTTAAAAATAGCTTAAAAGTAATGGTCAGTTAAATAATTAAAACAGTATGAAAACTAACAAGAAAAACAAATAAAAAACATAAAAACAAAATTGAGTATGTTGACATTATAAACAATCAAAATGTTTCACATATTCTTTGACAGAATAAAAGCAATAACTCAAAAGATAATTTTTATTTTTTTTTTAATTTGGGCATACTAACAATTTTAAAATTATTGGGAAGATAGTTGTAGAGTTTAAAAAACCGAGTGTTTTTTTGTGATTTACTCAAACGATAGCAGTTTGTACATATTTTGTTACAATGTCTGGTATCATAGTCATGAAGGTCTGATTGCTTAATAAATGAAGTTGATTTTTTATGAATTTCTATGAGAACGTGGTACAAAACTAATGTTGGTGACGGCATTATTCTCAATTTCATAAACAGAGGCTGAGAATAATCTATAACCAGAGTAAATTATTATTCTGAAAGTTTTTGGCTTTCTACTACTCCCCAAAAATTGATCACTCCTAAAAATATAACCCCTTCAATTCAAATATTCTGAAAGCTTTTTCTGCAATCCAAAAATTTTTCAAAGCCGCAGTTGAGTTACCCCAGAGTATAACACCGTAGCTAATGTTAGAATGGAAGAGCTGACAATCGACCAATTATAACAAATTGATTATTCTGAGCAATGTTCGAAGCTGTTAGTTACACCATGAAAAACGATGGGGCAGAAGTGCCCCAAAGATCGATCTTAGGACCCATACTTTTTACTATATGCAAATGACCTGGCTACTGTACTTATTTCTGGTAGTTTCACCATTTTTTCAGATGATACTACACTTTTGTGGCATAATAAAAATCAACAGAATTTACACGAAAATCTGTAATGACCTCAGCGAAATTAAATAATGGTGCGGTGCAAATCTGCTGTCATCAATACTAAAAAAACTAGTACAATCATCTTCAAGTGCAATATACCAGAAATTTATATGGAAAGTACACTAGTGGAAAATAAGATCTCTACAAAATTCTTGGGAATTAATGTCGATGAGTGCCTGAAATTTGAGAAGCATATAAGCATTATAAATAAGAAACTTTCCTCTGGGTGCTTTGCACTCAGAGTAGTATCAAGAGAACTAGGATTTCACGCAGCAAAAAATGTTTATTATGCCCTCATGGACCATCACCTGAAGTATAGCATTTTGGGGTGTATGCAGTAAACAGCTGCTTCGATCTGTATTACAAAAACGTGCGGTACGGTATCTCTGTGGAACAAAGTGGAATGATCCTTGTAAGCCACTGCTTTTAATGCATGGAATTTTAACTGTGAATTCATTTAACAAGTAGTCAAATCAAGAACTCAATTAAGTATAATCTTGTGAAAATGTACAAGTTACCTAAAAGTTCAATAGAATGTGTCAGGCTACACAATTGGATATTAGATAATAGTAAAAAAAATTAAAATGTGCTCACATTGAAATTATTCACTTCAACAGATAATTTATTACACTCTCATTCATTTTAAAATACTATTATTGATACATTTCTTCATTTCAATTTAGTTAAACACAAGTGTTTACACTTAGCAGACTGCGATAAAATATTATGCATGTACTAACAATTTTTCATTATTAACAGACATTCATGTGATATTTTACATTTTTCAATAAATTTAAATTGAATTTGACTCCGAAGAGTGCAAAGATGCAATAGTCGGCTGAATAGGTAATGGTATAAGTATTTTGGGATGCGCATGGTATTATATTCATCGACTATCTTGAAAAGAGAAAGAACTATCAACAGCGACTATGACATAGCGTTATTGGAGCGTTTGAAGGACGAAATAGCGGAAAATCGGCCCCATTTTAGGAAAAACAAGAGTGGTGTTTCATTAAGACAATTCACCGTGTCACAAATCAATGAATACAATGGCAAAATTGCATGAATTGAGCTTCCAATTGCTTCCGCATCCACCGTATTCTCCAGATCTGGCCCCCAGCGACCCTTTCCTGTTCTCAGACATCAAGGGAATGCTCGCTGGAAAAATATTTAGCACCGATGAAGGTATAATCGTTGAAACTGGGCGTATTTTGAGGCTAAAGACAAATCATACTATAAAAATTGTATCGAAAAAGTGTATGACCACTTCAATGTTAATGTCGACCTCGAAGGCAACTATATTGAATATTGAAATCAAATTTTATTAAAAAAAATCTGTTAGGTTACGAACATTTCAGCGCTAATTTTTACGAATTATTTTTTTTCATATCAGTTTGGATTAAGGACAAATAAATAAGTTTTTAAAAAAATAATTAAATCATAGAGTGAGTTACGGGTAATCCAGGTAAAGTTCAGTTCAGTGTCCCACAAGAAACTGTTCTAACAACATTCTTTATTTAACTTTTACTTAATTGAAAAATGAGAAATAAAACTTTTTATGTTTCTTTTATATATTATTAACACAAAAGAAAGTATAACTAAATAATTATACTTGAATTATACACATTATGAAGGCAGAAAACGTTAAACAGATTGAATTGAAAATGCTATAATTTTGAGATATTTTTTTTTTGAGCCATAATAAACTCTTGCGGGTTGCGGTGGAGGGACGAATAGACCCACTCACTTTTGACCTAACCTAACCACTTGCATGTGTAACTAATGTTACTGCAGTTTCGTCCTATAAGAACATATTCAAACGAATACAATAAACTACGTATTCGTTTGAAAATGTTCTTATAGGACTAAACTGTAGTAACGTTAGCTAAAAATAGAAGTCGTAAAAAACAAAGTTTTATTTCTCATTTTTCATGATGAATTCCTACCTAGTAGTAATGGCCACATCCATCAATTTATATATTTAATTGATTTACCTACTTCTAATGTGGGAAAAATTAACTCATTTTCTGATGATATTGTCATTTTTTAGCAGGCAAAGAACTGGTCAGGCTTGAAACAATTAGTAATTCGATAAATGTTTACTTCATGGTTGAAAGAACAATCAGTTGTTTCAAGAAGACATTTTCTTCCAGTTTGATAGATAAGTATAAAACCAAAACCATTTTTTCCCCAAAAACTTATCTCTCTCAAGAATATAGCACTTTCAATTCAATCTGTTAATGTTCTCTACCTTCATAATTCGTGTAATTCAACTTATCTTATCTAGTTACATTTGATATTGGGTTTATAATGAACCTACTATTGAACGATTGTAAATGGTACTCAGTTAAACACAGCAGTATTAAACTGAGAAATGGTTGGTTGGGTAACAGAAAAATTATTGGATCCCTAAACTAGTTAACAGAGTAGTAATAATACTAGACTTTGCCGAGGATTATTATTAATTTTATATTTTGATATAATAAATTTATTTCATCAACCTCACGATTTTCTATACCAAAAAACAAATTATCGAAAGGTAACTTAGCACAATGAAATATTTTTTCTGCTTTTCATGAGTTTTCAGAGACTTCAAGTAGATTTAACACTAAAATGGTTTTTTCTCATGAAAAAGCATTATGAATGTATTTTTTCATGATTTTTCAAACTACTCCCATGAATAAATGACTTCAAGCAGATTTTACACTGAAATGTCTTGTCACCAGTATGGGTTCTTTCATGAGATTTCAAATGGCCACTCTGAACGAATGACTTGGAGCAGATTTTACACTGAAATGGCTTTTCACCGGTATGGGTTCTTTCATGCAATTTCAAATTACTTTTTTGAATAAATGGCTTGGAGCAGATTTTACACTGAAATGGCTTTTCACCGGTATGGGTTCTTTCATGCGATTTCAAATTAGCACTCTGAAAAAATGGTTTTGAGCAGATTTTACACTGAAATGATTGTTTTCCAGTATGAGATCTTTCATGTGCTTTCAAATTACTACTTTGAGTGAACGACTTCAAGCAGATTTCACACTGAAATGGCTTTTCACCGGTATGGGTTCTTTCATGCAATTTCAAATTACTATTTTGAATAAATGGCTTGGAGCAGATTTTACACTGGAATGGCTTTTCACCGGTATGGGTTCTTTCATGTGATTTCAAATTAGCACTCTGAAAAAATGGTTTTGAGCAGATTTTACATTGAAATGATTTTTCTCCAGTATGAGTTATTTCATGTGTTTTCAAATTACTACTTTGAGTGAATGATTTAAAGCAGATTTTACACTGATACGGCTTTTCACCAGTATGTTTTTTTTCATGCGTTTTCAAATGAACACTGCGAAAAAATGACTTCGAGCAAACTTTACATTGAAATGACTTTTTTCCAGAATGAGTTCTTTCATGTGTTTCCAAACTACTATTTTGAATAAATGACTTTAGGCAGATTTTGCACTGATACGGTTTAACAATATGATCGTTCGCAATGCCAAAGTCCTTTAGACATAACGCTGATGACTTCTTATCATTGAAGCTCTCTTCTTTCTTCTCAATGACTGTTTCATCCTCTATTTTAACAACAACATACCCCGAATCTGTGAAAAAATAACAAATTTATAAAAAATCATTGTTTGAAAATAATATTCATTTTTCACTTATATATTGTCGATTTTACCCCCCAAAAAGGAGTAACCTTTTGGGGCTCTACTATCCAATTAGTTTATAACCACTGAAAAGTTTGTGGAACAAAGTTATTGATTGTTCTGTAATATCTGGAACCGACTATAAATTTATATAAATCAATTTTTATAACTTTTCATGATATGAGGAAATGTATATTTATATGCACAAACTATTTAGTGTTCATAAAAATTCCAATATATAATTAGTTTTAATCCAAACCAATCGAACAAATTAATAATATAACAAAGTATATTTATTCATAATATTTTTTCTTTCTTGAGGTTTCATGAATGAAAAATTCAAACTTATATTAGAAATTTAAAAATAAGTCGTAAAAAAAATTCAAGGGGAAATGAATTATTACTACTGAGGAGATTTTTAAAACTTATTATCGACTATTTTGATTGATGGGTAGAACTCGAATGTCTGGCATAAAATTAATTTAATGAAAGCCTTTTTCACACACTGTAACTAAAGCATTCTTACGGTGTGCATTTTGGCAAGTTAGCATCTTCAGAAAATGATTGAAATTGAATCTCTCAACTAAGTTAGAACCTTTCATATACAACTGCATGTACCATATACATCAATTTCAGAACTGGACTCACTGACACGGATCAACAGTTGTACCCTCCTCACAGGAATGCATATCAGAGGAAGATATAAATATTACACAATTTTTCAATATACAAAATATGGATAACAATGAAAATACGAGGTATGTTAAAAAAATAAGATGAATGTTCAATTTCGCAGGATACATACATTCAATCAACGATTTTTTTATAGAGGAATCAAAAAGCTTAAAAGTTATAGGAATGTTCATTACAGTGTGGATATCGTAGCAACAAAAACTCGGCAATAAAATTACAATCACCTGATCATATTAAATGAGATGACTTTTGTCTGATTTCTACCAAGTTTTTAATTTGTTAAAAACGATTTCAGTTTGTTAAAAGATTCTCAAGTAAACTCGGTTTACTATATTCTATTTCTATATTCTCAGTATCTATATTCAACATGAATTTCTACAAAATAAATAGATCATCAATAGAACATGATTGGAAAATTATTGAATGCAAAAAAAACCTTCATCAAACTACAGTACCTGTGGAGTGTTTTGAATCATAAGTCATAACTTCCTCCTGTACATCAAGGAACTTATTATGAGGGCCTTCACTCATTTTTCCTATACCTTTTTCTGATTTGGGTTCATGGTAAACACCGATGACATTTTCATTTTTAATCTGGGCTATATCACATTTTTCTTCGAGGTTATGGGTAACCATTTCACTACCAAACATATACTGTCCGGAGTCAAGGACTATTTCAGTTTCACTTGTTTCACATTTCATGATATTTGTTTCAAAAACCATTTCATTCTCTACAGATTCAAACTCTCTCTTAATAATTCCTCTACAATCATCAGTAGTCATTATCTTTGAACAAAAAGGGTTTATTTTCAACGATGAATTATTTGATTTTATTTAATTTTGTCAACACTTTTTGAAAAGAGAAATAAAATGCACCTCAAAGGAAGCAAAAGGCAGTAACATAGAGAGAGAGACAAAGAGAGAACGTATTCTACTTCTTCTTTTCTTGTTCATTCGTGGTAGCACAGTGAAAATTGTTGTCTAGTACAAGAAGCACTCCTGAAAATGTTGTTTTCTACATTTTTTATTATTCATATACATACATCTCTCTGAGAAATCAGTCCAGTCATCACCCGAAGACGATTGTAGATACCAACAAACGAAACATTGTGAACTAACGTGGCTTGGAATCTTTGAACTTTGTATTTTATTTTCTTTCTTCATTTCTTTATTTTTATTTAATTTTTGTTCAATTGTTTTATTTTTTTGTATTGTATTTCATTGTTATTTCATTTCAGGTTTTTTGCTTAATATAATTTTTATTTTCAACTATTTATTTTTAATTCTTCTCTTTTAGGTGGCTCAAAGATTTCAAATCATTTTATATATTAGACAATGGAAGTCCGAACTAGTGAAATTCATCATGAAACATTGTCAATCACCTTCAAACAAACGAGATTCAAATCTCTACAGCATTCAAAATCTATTCATCACACCAAGAATTTCATTTTTGAACAAAATATCGGTGAGTCATGTCAATAAATAAAATCCAAATGACAGATTTTCCAAAAACCAAGTCGGTAATTAATAATTACTTTTTAGTCATTAGAGATAATTATTCAGAGTATATTGCCAAACAAGCTATACAATTTATTATTAAACATTTAAGTTAATGCGTTTTAGCTATGAAAAAAATTGAATTTTCCGTTGGGGAAAAAAAAACAATTACAAAAATTGGGGAATTGAAAGGCTTTAAAGTGATTATCAAAATGATGAATAATAAGCATATAAGCTTAGGTTTGAAGCGACGAAGCTCCAGGGTAAAGTGGCAAACTGTTAACAATGGTTTCAATCGTAGAGTAACAACGGGGTTATCATAAATTTAACTCATAAAGATCCTAAAAAGTTTCTAGGCTATGCTTTTTCATTATTCAAACGTGAGATTTCCAAAATTTTAAAACAAATGTCATGTCTCAAAGTTGATTTTAATCCTGCACTGGCAGTGGAAAACTGGATCTTCCTGAGCAGAAAAGTGGAAGAGCAAGGACAAATTCTGGCCTACTCCACGAATGAAAGTTCCTTCAGGGCCTTGGAGGGGAACATGTTCACAGCCTACTATAAGCTGGGCATGGTCACCTTCAAGGTCCTGAGGGGTCTTAACAGCAATGTTGAGAGTAATGCAAACAAACCTGCAGCACAGTAAGGGGGTTTCGGCTGTCCTTATCAAAGTGGGGAGAGGGTTGGATATTCCTCTAATACAAGAACCCTGGGTGTACAAGGGAAAAATAATGAGATTGGGGTGCTTACCATAAGCCCATCCAAATCGACCATAGTAGCATGCACCAAGAGGACTAAAATGGAGGGTTTCCGACCT
>WOGP01004727.1:0-13743 GCA_015342065.1 Leptinotarsa undecemlineata
GTCAATATGGGGTTTCAAAGTTAACTTTGAATCAATGATTATACCAAGACATTTCACATTATTTGAGAGATTATGGGACAGTGAGAACATAACTGTTTGTGTCTTGCTTTCATTCACACATAGGCTATTCACATTAAACCAGTCCGAAAATTCTTGAATAACTCGCTTTTCTAATTGTGATGACTGTTCAATATTTATTTCCGAGTGGCAAAGGAAGTGTCACCGGCGAATAACACTGTAAACATTGTCATTGAATTTGGCAGGTCATTAATATAAATCAAGAAAAGTAGTGGCCCAAGTACACTGCCTTGTGGAACACCATTCAATATCGTTTGTAAGCTACTGAGTTCTTCATTATATGATACACATTGCTTTGCTTCGTTTAGATATGATGCTAGCAGATTGTGTGCTATGCCTACAAATCCATAGTATCTCAGTTTTTCTAATTAAATTTCAGTAGAGACGCAGTCGAACGCCTTGCTCAGATCGAGGAATATGCCAAGTGTCGATTCTATAGATTCGAAACTTTCAGTTATGAAGTCGAATAATTCTCTTGTGTACTCTAAATAATTTATCATTCTTATTGCCATTATTTTTTCTCCAATTTTTGCAATTGGTCTCTAGTTTGAAGGAAGATTGATATCACCACTTTTACAGACTGAAATTATCTTTGAAATTTTTTGTTTTGATGGAAATACACCAGATTTTAGAATCAAGTTGACAATACCTGTAATTGGTTGTAGTAGCGCAGATAGATTTTCCTTGTACATAACCACTGAGTGATTGTAAATATCAAGCGAGCTCGAGTTTTTTAGGGATTTGATGACTTCATTCACCTCTGCAGTATCAGTTTGATAGAAATGCATTGAGTTATCATCATTGCATGGAACTTGGTGGATATAGTTTCTGAATGAATTATTGGGTGTGCTCATGTCATGTTATTCACATCCAGAGCTACATTTAGAAAAAAGTCATTGAACTGCTCTGATGTAAGACAAGAAGAGCTATTCGTGTGATTAATGCTACCTATGTTTTTATTTATAAGCTGCCAGATTGTTCAAATTGATTCAGTTGTGTCATCGCCTTTTCTTTATTCATTTTCATAAGTAATTGTTCGTATTTATATTTTCTTGATTTAAATTATAATTTGATTTTCTCACAGTTATTAAAAGTTTCAATTGATCGTTCAGTTTCTGAATTTCTGATTTCTGAGGTAACTTTTCAATAGATATACAGTCCTTTCACTAAATCCGAGAAATGACATTTTCCTACACAGAATATTGTGGTCTAATGTATCGAATGCTTTACTGTAGTCCAAGAGTACCATGGCAGTTACTTCATTATTATCAGTTGCTTTGAATAAATCATGGGTAATTTTGAGAAGAGCGGTGGTGGTGCTATAGACTGTACGAAATCCATATTGAACATTTGTTATTGAATTATTATTGTATACAAAAGAATCAATTTGATCTTTCAGAATCCACTTGAGCACCTTAGATAGGATAAGCAGTTCGCTATTTGGCCTCAAATGAGATAATTCAGTTGGATTTTCACATTTTGGCAAAGGGATTAGAATTGCATATTTCTATGCAGTAGAAAATGATTTGTTTTCTATACAGGAATTGAATATGTGTGTTATGTGGTTGATTAGATAATTTTCAATATACTTTAACATAATGATATCTAGCACAGTTATTTTTCATACTACTGATGTATTGTTCAGTCTGGATAATAAATGGATAATAAAAGTTTCCTTATGGTGCAAACTTTTTGAAACTCACTGTATGTATTGTGATTACGACTCGTGCAGTGGTGTAAAAGGTGTCAGTATTAAAGGTCAGCTGGATAATATATTTTTCTCCATGTATTTTACCAAGTATCACCTACCGGCAAATACCGAAAAAATAATAATAATAAATTAGCGCCCAAGTTATCAAATTTTCACTCTGAAAAAATGAATGAAAACTACACCAAAGCCCAGTATTACATTTTACGAATTGGCATTCCCAGTACATTTTCATTTATTTTCTCATCACGGTGTATCCTTTTCGTGTTACTGAATTAAAGATTTTCTTTAGAACTTTCGCAATTAGCTACACTTCCAAGACGGCGACTTGTATAGAGTGAAAGAAAGTCACAAAACCGCAAACCACTCTGTCGCACTGCTCTCGAAACGATTCCAAATAAAAACTCAAATTATACTAATTATTCGAAGGCTGGATGACGCGTCTCGCTCATTAACTAATTTAATCGTCGGGAATATAGTTGAGGAACGGCTTTTGCAAAGCACACACATATTTTTACGCTCTCGGTCGGTAAATATTTATGTGGTGCTTCGGCCAATGCAAATATTTGCTTCCTCAGATAAAAAAAGTAATTTTCCGATAAGTAAAGTATGAGGAGTGCTAAGAGAACGTTCAAACATCCATGGATCCAATTTAGATTTTTTTTTAGTGTATACTGTTTTAACATTCCATTTTTCCACTTTTCATATTATATTGTTTGCGAGAAAATCTGGACCTGTAGAAAACCTTTTTGCCAATTCTGAATTGTAACATACCAATTATTTAAATTTCTGTATTCATAGATTTGGGATTCTTCTGAGCGATCTGTAGCAGTACTCCAAATAAATCATGATCAGAATGCTGACACCTATTCAAAGTCCACTTGTTAGGTTAGGTTAGGCCCAAAATGAGTGGGTTGATTCGACCCTTCACCGCAACCCGCAAGGGTTTAGTGTGGCTCACGCCTATTCACACTCGACGAAATAAACCCAGCTTCTCAACGATGCCGATTGGTTTGCATGTTGAGTGGTGTTGAAGGTCAGATGATACGGTTCTGCCGAACTCTAAAAATCTGATTCGGTCTCCAGAGGGTCAGGCACAAAGTATATGTTCTGCTGTGTTATCATTTACCAAACAGAGGCGACATACTCTGCCAGAAGTCCAGAAACCTTCTTGCCATCCAGGTGTTCAATATTTATTTGGCAAAGCCTAAAGCGATGGTCCGATGAAGCTGCTTGCAGCATACTCCTTTTCAAGGGAGTCAGCAACCTCATTGCCATTATGGCCAGTAAGGCCAAAAATCCAGACCAGAGACAATCTGTTAAGTCTTCCTATCGAGAAGAGCCGTTTTTGGCAATTTGCTACCAATTTACACGTTGCTCGGCGAAAGCAAAGTGCTTCCAACGACGCTTGATTATCCGAGAATATTATTATTAACTTGCGTATGAGGTTGCATTCCAATTTCTTCGCACACAATATAATAGCGTAAATTTTCGCTTGAAATACAGTAGCATAGGTTCCTAGGCAGGTTGATTTATCTGCGAGTGAAAACACCTGCATCAGAACCGAAGGTGTTCTTGGTCCATCTGTGAACCAACAACTATCTGCTCTTAACATTTCCATCTCCCGGAGATGGTGTCCTCTCGTTGGAGGCATAAACAGAAGTCATTTCCAGAATGCAATGACTTCCAGTATCAACCAATAGTCTGTTACACTCTGTATTAAATTGATTTGTGCAATTGGCAATGTGCACAAGTCTATATGCAGTCCATCTAACCTCTCTCTCCAGTAAAAGTGGAAAAGAGGTACGTCTAGAATGATCTCCATTTGCCATGACGGTGTGGTACTGATGGCACCACTGATGGCCAGACAAGCCTGTCTCTGTGAGCCTGAGATTTTCGACATGTCCATAGAGACAGTCTGGCTTTGTGTAAAACTTTTTCCAAGTGAGCGTTCCAGGTGGATTTTTTATCAAGGACATTATCAAAATATTTCACTTCGGTTTCAAATGGAATTACCTCACCATTGATGGAAAGTGGCGTTAGATTGCCCAATCAAGTCCACTACTACTCTTCTTCTATTGATCAGTCATAGAGTTGTGTTGCATAGTGATTGACGTAGAGTGAGAAGTGAGATACAGAAATAGATATCTACTTTTGGTAATGTCATACTTGGAATCGGTTGGTTGGAAGGGTCGGATGTAATAAGTGGTAACATTGCCTGAAATTTAAACGATACAGATTCAATGCGTGACAGATGAAATTTTGAAACGATATTTTCCGTACCTGGCTTTAGATAGACAACGCGTAGTGGTGATTCAATTTTTTTCAAAATCAACCATAAGAACAAAATTCATCTTCTGAGTTCTGTCAGTCAAATTCATCATCAATAGTAAAATCATAAAAAGCGTACTGTTTTAAACAGATTAAATACTTAAGTCTTTTACTGAGTAAGACACGCCAGTTGAAGCTATTGATGCGATCTCGTCAAAATGTTTAGTGAAAATATCACAAAAGAGTGTTTTTTGAATGAAAAGAAACCGTAAGTAATAAGATAACATGTTTTTGAAGAAAAGGTTAGGAGTGGCCCTAACAAATCTAATAGAACAGAAGAATAATTATCACAATCCGATGAATCGAGTCTATACCCATTCTGGCAAGGATAGAACTTTTTACGCCTCAGAACAAAATTCTTTTGAATTCACGGAGACAGTCCAATAGCCAAAATAGAGTCTTACCAACCCATAAACATCACTAATTTTTTGTGAAATCAATGGAAAATTAAAAAATATATCAAAAAGTGACCCTATAGAAATA
Source organism: Leptinotarsa undecemlineata (assembly GCA_015342065.1). NCBI lineage: Eukaryota > Metazoa > Arthropoda > Insecta > Coleoptera > Chrysomelidae > Leptinotarsa > Leptinotarsa undecemlineata. The sequence continues at coordinate 4,601 of WOGP01004727.1, forward strand.
CTTTTGTGACAGAAATGTTTTTGTACCTTCATTAACTTGATATGCTTTCAAGGATAACTTAAAAGAATTTATTACTGAATCACAAGAAGAGATAAACATTCATAACTGATGGGGGATTCAATCAATGGTCAGAAGCAAATTTTTTGGGGAGATAATCAAAATAGATGGTGAAAACGGTTTTCCCTAAGTAGAAGTATAATCACCTCTATAGATAACTACTCAAGGTTATGATGATGACTTGATGGTCAATATCAGAAACAATCATTATAAAGCCATATCAGAAATTACATGTAAATAGTTTTAAATAGATTTAAAACTGGACTGAAAAGAAAAGACAAACAAGTAGATTATTTAAAAGTGATAACTGATTTATAGTTGCACGAAAAGTGCCCAATTAATTGGAACTATTCCTTCCCCACCCTCAGGCTCATATAAGCTAATAAGCCAGATGTAGTCCTTCTCGACCACCAGAGCAAGACATTTATCGTGGAGTTTCCAGCTCCTGACCAGAAGAATATCGTCCAAAAAGAAGAAGAAAAACGGATAAAACATCGGGATTTTCTCTTCGAACTCCGCAGATTCTATCCAGACCACTCTGTCAGGAAGGTGGTTCTGATTATTGGAGTCCTTGGTGGAATAATGCCCTCTCTACTCTCGAATCTTAACATGATACCGGCTTGTCGCACTAAGGCAGAAATCTTAGCCGGACAGATGCAGAAGGCTGTCATTCTTGGCTCACTTCGCTTGGTCAGGCCACATGATTCTCGGTCCCAATGATCAATGGTCGTTGGTTGATAATGATGACGCGCCCTCCCGAATGTGTCAAGGCTTCGGGGGATAGGGCCTGACCAGCGCATACGACGAAAAACAAACAAACGTGTTTGTTCACCTCAAGTAAGAACATACAGTATATGTATAAAAATGAAGTGAATTGGCGAAGTGTCAACAAAGCTGTCATTACTCTCAAATTTCGAGAAAAAAGGACAAAAAAAGAAAGTTCAAATGAATAAAGGAAATTACAGTAGGTGCATACATACATTTTCAAAAAATTATTATTCGGTGACCAAATCTTTCACGAAAACGAATGAGTCACGGTCAGCATGAGAAAAGTGAACTACTCAAATGATTGCTCTCTGAGTTTTTTTCAAAAGTTTTTCAAACTGTAGATCTGAATTCACTGGGCTGGAGATTGTAGAATTTATTTTTTTTGTTGAATAATGTGGCATTCTCGGGTTCAAGACTTTGTGGGTGTATGAGAGTAGGTGCAGCGTCCTGACTTTCTCTAGTTGCAACCAACCTGATTCCTTCATGATACGTGTCTATCAGACACAAACTGGAAAAAAGGCCTTTCGAATCAATTACTTTTAAAAAAAATTCGAAACAACATCTACTTTTATGTGAACATTGAATTATACAAAACATAACACTTTTTCCTATTCAGTATGTACTCACATTTTTAGCTATGGAAAAGTAGTCATTCATTCACTACGTTTTGCCAAATTACCAAGGTCAGTTATGGCATAACGTGCCATATCTGTCCTTGGGCAACGTACTCCGCGCTTCGCCTATTTCACAATCACCATAATTATCCTACTGAGACTACTATTCGACGACTACCGAAAACATCCAAGGCAGTAGATTTCGCGTCGCTTGTAAGAACTCGTCCTCACGCAAACCACAACTTGGCGAATTTCCGTTGTGACTTGGGCCCGCGTCCTTACAAAATTCAACGAACCAAGGAACTGAAAGTGGCCCATTTATGGATGAATTAGTACGTGAACAAATAAAATTTTCGAATTTGGGATGATATCAATCCACATGGGATCCAAGAGCTTTCAATGCATCCCGAAAAAGTCATTGTTTGGTGTAGATTTTGGGCTGGTGGCATCCATATTCGTTTTATAATGATATTGAACAGGCCATCACTGTCAACGGCGAGCAATAGAGGTCGATAGTTATCAATTTCTTTTGGCCTGAATTGGATGATCCGGACCCCAATGGGGGTTTCTTAAGTCGCATATATATGCGAATGAATCATCACAAACCACAGCGATCCTCAAAACCAACATGAGTCATGCTATCGGTAAAATTCAGCCTGATTCATGGAAAATTGGATGTTTCAGTGAAGATGTACATCTGCAGCTGATGTTCTGAAATTCAAATGAAATGACGAGACAGGTGTACTGTCGTCAGCAAAGCAATATACTGGATTCTTGTCGTTTTCCAATGAGTTGTTGGTATACAATGAAAAAACTTGGAGACAACATGAGTCCCCGGAGAACACCAGGATTGATGATAAAATTGTCCGAAAGATATGCGTCGATGGTCACTGGCAGGAAACGTTCTTTCTGAAAGCTAAATAGCCATTAACAGAAATGATTCGACAAGCCAAAGTATCGAAGTTTGGCCAGCAAATCCTCATGCCATACATGATTGAAGCCTTTAGAAATAACGAACGCAATAGCTCGTCATCCTACAGAATGTCGCCTATTGGGAATCGGAAGGTAATGTTGTGGATATAACGTAGTATATTCCTCCCAGTATGTAATGTAACAATTTCCGGGAGATCGTACCGTACATTATGACTTCATAGTCCAGGTTATAAACATTTTATTTGTGTGTAGATAGCCAATATATAATAACAGATATATATATATATATTTCAGATACTCTCCATTGATGACGCAGAAAATGTCATCACTAAGAGAAACCGTATCTGTTTATATGCCTTCATCATAGGTATAATATGTGGAACAGCAAATTTTCTTCAGGTGATTTTATGATCAGCACAGTTTCCAAATATTGATTGAATATTTTTCAGCATTTTTTCTTGTCTTCGGCCAGTGAAAACCTCACACTGCGAATTAGAAAAATGGCATTTCATGCCATGCTTGAACAAGAAATTTCTTGGTATGACAGAACTGAGAATAGCGTCGGTTCACTCTGCTCAAAGTTATCAGGAGATGCATCTAATGTGCAAGGGGTATGTTGAAATTATTTTCAATAGTTATCAATATGTAAACACCCCAAAAGTTCAAGGTGTTTTCTCAAACACGTATTTCATCATTATTTACAGGTTATCTTATAAGTGTTTTATGGATAAATCATAGAAACTTGCATGTGTTTATATGTTTATCAGTCAGCTCCATCATGGACAACATGTTGTGGAATATTATGTTTTTTTCTCTATTTTACATCAGGATAGAAGTACCTGGTTTGTGATCACCTGATAAAAGGTTGAAAAAATTTGTGATCCTCATATCCTGATCCTGATATAGGTACAAATGCTTGAAAAACCTCTCGTTGACTTTGCTTCGAATAATGATTCCAATAATGAATGGAACAGAATAGAATCGAAAAATGAAAGATTTCCAACCAGGATATCTTCACCAGCACACCGATAAGGAACATCTTCGAGGGACAACTAGGCAACTAAAGTCGAGCATTCATCGTAATGGGTATCACATTACTAAGGATATCCAGCTTTTTCTCAACCTGCAACTCAACATTGAGAAAGTGAAGACTGTCAGAGAAGCACTAAAGGTACTCGTCTTCAAGAACAGAGGGCTGATTCATACATGTATAAGTTTTAAAATGTCCTTATAGGACGAAATTAAAGTAACGTTAGTTACAAATAAAATTGGTAGAAAACATAGAAAGTTCCAGTTTTTTTTTCATAATGATTTCCCACCACGTCAATCAATTGACTGATTTTTATGTTCATAGGCTGCCGGAGTACAGATAGGATCATGTCTTCAATTTTTAGCGACATTCTTGTTATCCTGCTTCTATCCATTGTACCTCAATTGGAAGTTGGCTCTTGTTTTACTATCTTTTTCCCCACTCATCATCTTTTTTTTGTACCTGGAAAATAAAGTTATGCAAAATGACACGAAGGAAAAGCAGAAGGTCATTGAAAAATCCACAAAGGTAAAAACAACTTCATTGATATGATACCTCAGAAAAGTACTCTCTCACTCCCATCAGCAAAAACACTCCTCACACACACCAAAACTGAAGAAATATATCAATTACATCAGCATCATTAAGTCCAAGATAAAGAGAAGATCGCGTCAAAGTTATTTCTCGTGCGTGAGGGTCTTGGTCAACAGGTCTGAACTTTCGTATGAAACTCATCTGATTCGTCAAACCGATTTTATTTTCCTTCAATATTCAAGTACATTCGGGAAAACTCTTGGGTTTGCTGGCTTGTGGTTGGAGTTCATTTTCAGATACCCGCCTCTATACGTTGGTTTAGTGTACACTTCATGAGTCAATGTCTCATATTCACATCTGTTTACTGATACATCCAAGAAGACAGTCATTTTCTGGGTTTTCCGTTACATTGTGAATTTGAGTTTTGGGTATTGAAAGAGTCCAGATATATGGGAAATTATATTATGCTGCTTTTTTTCATGCTTCTATATCATAAATATACTATCAGCATACCACACACAACAATATAGTTTCACAATCGCTCACTCTGGGGTTCATTGTTGAAAATTTTCCTTCAGGAACTTTTCCAGACTGAGAATAATGTCAAGTCAGCTGAAGACCCTAAAGATCCATTAGGTACACCAGGAGTATACCGAATACTTATAGTTGTGGCTTTTACTATATTGAAACTACGGAAAAAATCATTAAAATGTGTTTGGAAGTGCATAAAAGGACTTGACGCTATAGCCAAATTGACAAATCAGCAATTACTTTCCACGACCTCTCAGAAGGCATTCATCACAATGCCATTGAACGGATGGAAGGATTAGATAAATCAAAAGGGAATTATCAGCGGATGTAGGCGAATGTCATAGAAATTCATAATTACAAAAATGATTTCAATCATCAGGAGCTCAAATATCAATGAAACAAACGGAACACGTCATTACCACTTCAGGTCACGTATCGCAGCGAGGCAACCACCTACACCGTTGGCCATAGTCTTCGATATTGTCTGTCGCAGCTGAGGCCTATGAATCGCACACTACTAATGAAAAAATCTAATGAAACCAAAAGATTTGTTAGCATTGTCTTTCCCTTATTGCTCTTAGTGGAACTGCTCTGCCTTCATGAGCGCTGCCTTGTCTTTAGTAGCACTGTCTCGTCTTCATCAGCACTGCCTTGCCTTCATCAGCACTATCTTGCCTTCATCACAAGTGCCTTCCCTTATTGGCACTGTCTTGTCTTTATCAACTATGTCCTGTCTTTATAATCTCGGTTTTGTAACCATTAGCTTAGTCATATTGATAATAGCACTGTCCTGTTTTTATAAGCGGAGCATTACTTTGTATTGTTCTCATTAGCATTGTCTTGCCTTGTTTTCATCAGCACTGTTTTCTGTTTATTAGTTTTGTCTTAACTTCATCAAGACTGTCTTGTGTTCGATAATACTATCTTGTTTTTATTGACACTGTCTTGCCTTCATTGGCAGTCTCTTGTCTTTATTGTTTCAATCGTGTCATTATTAGATTTGTCTTATAGTAGCTCTGTCCTATCTTTATGTGCTTTAGTAGCACTGCCTTGTTCTCATCAGCATTGTCATGCCTCGTTTTTAAAGCACGTTCTTATCCTTATTAGCACTGTCTTGTCTTCATCAGTACTGTTTTATCTTCATTGGTACTATCTTATTTTTATAACTAGTGTTCCGTCTTTATTAGTACTGGTTTGTTTGCTTTGAAATTGTCTTGTTCTCATCAACTCTGTCTTGTCTTTATTAGCATCACCTTATTCATAGTAGCACAGTCCTGTCTTTATCACCAATGTCTTGTCTTCATTAGCACTACCTCCTTCTCATCAGCATTGCCTTACTTTGTTTTTATTAGCACTGTATTTTCTTTATCAACACTGGATTGTCTCTATCAGCACTGTCTTGTCTTTATCAGTGCTGTGTCGCCTTCATTGGCACTGGCGTGTTTTGTCAGCAATGCCTTGCCTGCATCAACACTGCCTTGCTTTCATTGGAACCTTATCAATCCTCTCCTGGTTTCATCATGTCTATCTAGTCATTATTAGCTGAGTTTTATTGATGTCAGCAATTTTCTGTCTTTATCACCTCTGCCTTGCCATTATTAGCTCTATTTCAGTCATATCAGCGCTGTCCCGTCTTTATTAGCAAGACATTATTTTTTCTTCATCAGCACTGCCTTGCTCTCATCAGCATTGTTTTCATCAGCACTGTATTATTTTTATCATTACTGTATTGTCATTGGCACAGTCTTATCTTCATCAGTACTGTCTATCTTCATTGACACTGTCTTGTTTTTATTAGGACTGTCTTATTATCAGCACTGCCCTGTCTCCATCAGCACTGTCTTACTTTGCCTTTATTATCACTTTTATGTCTTTATTAGCGCCTTGCTTTTATCAGCAGTCTCACTCTATTGGCACTGGCACTGTCTTGTTTTCATCAACTCATTTCCATCTTTTTTTGCCTTCATCATCAGTGTCTTGTCTTTATTAGAACTGTCCGGTCCTTATTATCACTGCCTTTATTAGAACTGTCCGGCCCTTATTATCTCTATCGGGGTCTAGAATAATCTATAATAGTGTACAGTTGTGGCGTGTGAGAGGATTGCTTTTGGATGCCTTTCATGCCAGATTTCATGTCTAACGTAAACTTTCAACTTCTAGTTCGCAGTTGAGGCGGTTGCCAATATAAGAACAGTAATCGCTCTAGAGTGCGAATCAGTTTTTCTAGAATTATATCAGAAGGAGCTCGTTTATTACCAGAAGATGTCTAAAATAAAGTCTCACGTACGCGGAATGATCCTGGGATTTTCACGAAGCATTTTGTATTTTTCTTATTCTGCATCGTTCACGTACGGAGTAAACCTTATTGTGACCAAAGAAGTTGAGTTTGACATAATGTTCACGTGAGTATTCAACTTTTTTTCTCTTCTCTATATGTATGTCTTCATCTTCTCTGAGGTCATTGAAAATGATATGATGAAGGTATCCATCCACCTTTCGACCCCTACTGTATTTTTCTCATAAAATACCCCAAAATAATTTTTCTTTGTCATAACAGAATATTGGTCAATCAACACAAATCCCATTACAAATGAATGCATCAAAACTTTAATCCATATTCATATAATTTTTGGGTTTTTTCACTTTTTCCTGTGGGGCAAACCCCCTATACGTTTAAATTTTCCAGTATATCACAAGTCGTAATGTCTGGTGCATGGTGCATAGGCAACGCTCTTTCTTTCACTCCAAATTTCCAGAAGGGTTTTTTGGCAGCTGGGAGGATATTTCCTTTGCTAGAAAGAGTTTCAACCGTGAAGAATATCATCAACGCTGACAGAAATCTTTGGGTGAGTTTTTATAAATGTTATTTTCTTAAAGAACAACACAAGAAGAAAAAGTATAGTCAGTACTGTTCCACTGAAATATACAAGAATTGTGATAGAGAGGAGTTGTCGCAAGTAGTGGAAAGTTGAAGAGTTTAGGGTTGGATAGTATCCCGCGAAGTAGTAGCAAATGAAGAATTACCCCTTCACATGTTCGCCAACTATGAGAAATTGGCCTTGAACTGTTTCAATGTAGTGTATTAGTAGATTGCCAATTTCTAAAGCAGTTCATTTCGGTTTCATCGAGCTACTCTGTATATATTTCTTCCTAGTCTCATTAAATGAGTATTCATTTCATATTCCAGAGTAATGAGAACGTGAATTACACTGAAGTAACTTTTTCCTATCCTACAAGACCTCTAGTTTCTGTACTGAATTCGCTGATTCTTTCAATTCCCAAAGGCAAAACAGTAGCTCTGGTTGGCCCCAGTGGTTGTGGAAAATCGACCATTCTGCAATTGCTAGAAAGATTTTACGACCCGACAGAAGGAAAAGTAGCAGTCGATGGAAAAGACATCAAAATAATGGATATGAAAACTCTCAGATCGCGACTTGGTATCGTCTCTCAAGAACCTAACCTGTTCGACAGAACCATTGCCGAAAATATAGCTTATGGCGTAAATCACAGGGATGCGGGAATGGCCGAAATAATCACGGCAGCCAAGTCCGCCAATATACATAATTTTATTACGTCTCTGCCACAGGTACAGCTGTTGACACCAAGCTGCTGATTTGTTTACAATTTCAATTTGCAGGCATATGACACAAGGCTGGGCTCCAAGGGAACTCAACTTTCGGGTGGGCAGAAACAGAGAGTTGCTATTGCGCGTGCTTTGATCAGAAAACCAAAAATCTTGTTATTGGACGAAGCAACATCTGCATTGGATATTGAGAGTGAAAAGGTAAGGAACGAATCTTGATGAATGAATACTGTAAGAAATCGATAAAACTGGGGTTGTATTTAAAGTAGAGTAGATAAATAAATTGATTCAAAACAAATCATAACAAGTCGAGTGTGGTTTCAATGAACGGGAAATTTAATGCTGAACAGGATAGAGATAATGATCTCGAAGTATAAAAATCAATAACAGTGCGGTGGGGGAAAAACGAAAGCTCATCCATAAAATTTCATTTTTGATAATCAAAAGGCGGAATAAAAAAAGCAAAAATTAAGTCTGAATCAGAGCACTATTCGTAAAATCGCTACCAGAACAGTTGCAACATATCTCAGTACATTCCAGATCATACCGCCAACAAGTAGATACGTAGATATATAGATATATAGATAGATAGATACATTATGAACACCTTCTATTGGAACGACTCAGTGACGAAATTTCTCGAACCGGAGGCTTATCAAACCAGCAGTTTGGCTTCAGAAAAGGGCGACAAGCGATAGACGCAGTGAGTGTTGTGGTGAATTTAGCAAACGAAGCAGCTTTAAAGAAAAAACTGTGCAGTGATAACACTCGATGTGAAGAACGCCTTCAATAGCGCCTCCTGGTCTCTTATACTAGAGACACTGAGAAGCAAAGGAATAAAAGAGAGCTTGTTAACCCTCATATCCTCCTATTTGTCAGAGAGAGTAGTTCAACTGGAGGCCAATGACGAAAAAACAACTGATAAATGTAAACAGTGGCATTCCACAGGGCACAGTTCTGGGTCCAACGTTGTGATGAAATATTCGGGATAAAACTACCTGTAGGAGTAACTATCGTTGGGTTTGTTGATGACGTAGCTTTGGTGGTCGTAGCGAAACGCGAAATAATTCTAATGAACGTGGCAAACAGAGCG
>WOGP01004728.1:0-13743 GCA_015342065.1 Leptinotarsa undecemlineata
GCATCGAAAACGATATACTTTCCTCCGTGGACGATATAAAAAATTTAGGATTGTGGTTTCATCTGGATCTTTGCTTTACTAAACATGTCAGCTATCTGAACCAATCTTCTTATAACGTTCTCAGACAGATTTTTCCTAATCGTGATTTGATCAACACAAACTTAAAACTTAGACTATGCGAGTTTCTGATTATGTCAAAAATTTCCTATTGCTTTAAAACAATCGGACTACAGCGTATTCAGAATAGCTGTCTTCGTTTCTCGTTTGGTATGCATCAATGCAAGAATCAAGATGGTTAAATGTTGAGAAACTTAGAACTCTACACCTTCTCACTAGCACACATAAAGTTTTGATAATTCGACAACCTGAATACTTACTGAAGAAGCTTAAAACATTCTCTACGATTAACAGCTTTACTACAAGGAACAGTTCAGTTCTAGTCATCCCCAAACACAAATCTCCCATCTTCACCCGCTGCTTCTCGTATAATGCACCCAAATATTATAATCAATTACCTTGCGAATTTCGATCATACACCATCGTAAACTTTAAAAAAAGACTGAAGAATTATTTATCTCATTAGCCTCTTCTCAGTTCCCGACCTTGGCATTTCTAAAATGAATTTTCTAAAGTAAAGCAAGAACAAAAATTTTTTGATATTGTTAACTCGACTTGTGTTCATATTATTTATTTACAGTTTCTCCTAGGTTGAGTTGAAAAACAGCCTTGGCTGATACTCCACCTATTCACCATATACTGGAAGTTTTTTCTTTGTTTTTGTTATTGTTCCTGTATACTGTTTTATTTTATTTTTTTCCATTCTATTTATATTTTTATGGTGAATAAAGATGTTTTATTATTATTAATTGAAAAGTCACATTTTTTATACTGATTGGCTGTCTTTAAAAATATCACATTTTAACTTATTTTTTGTTTTATTAAGCCACAAAAACAAGTAACCTGAACCATCCTCAATAATCTGAAATATATTTCGTGCATCTAAAATACTATTTTTGCGATTGTCACAATTGAGTATTGTTATTTGGGAAAGAAAGTTTTTGGCTTTCTTCTACTCCAACTTGATACAAAAAAATGAGAGAATCTTCCAAAGAAGATTCAAGTCACGCAAATTTGTTCATGAGCAGATTTGAAATGGAGCAGGAGAAGAGTTAGATTACTTTCCACGGACTTGGATCCGATACGTGGATGATGTAATTGCCATTTGCCTATGTAATTGCCTATCCACGAATAGGAGTAAGGTACAAGATTTTGTGTCTTTTTTCACAGTAGATTTTCAAATATTAAGTTCACGTATGAAATTGAAAATAACGAAGAGCTACTATTTCAAGATGGTCTGGTTATAAGAAACGTCGATAAGAGTTTGGAATTTGATATTTGATGTATACAAATAGACTAGCCGCAATTTCAGATATACCTATCCCTGAAAGCTCCCATCATTGTCCCCTGTCCAACGTCGAAAAATGGCGAGACTGTATTTTTTGTCCGTAGACTGGTCAGTACGTTCCCAATGATATCGAGGAAATAGCTGAAATAGAAGAAAATAAAAATGGAAATAGAAGAAAAGGGAAAATTTAGACAGTACCTTTGTAGATCCTCAATTCTCCAGAAAGGCAAAGAATGAAAATTCATAGTTCTTCCATATAAACCAAAATACACCAACAGATTGGTCCGAATTTTTGAAAAATTGAATGTGAACAGTAGCTTTCAAAACTGTTATACTATCATTCCAAAATAGTAGGCACTAAATTCTCAGAAATGACTGATGTTTTGCCTCAATCGGTTTATTGCAGTGGCGTACGGAAATTATCCTAAAAAATGATGATAAAATATTTACAATCACAACCGTGACAAGAATGTTTTCGTTTCAATGCAATAATATTTTTTAGAATCAAGTGCCTTATATTATTGGATTGTACTATAGTACACTCCAAGTATTGGCCAGCAGAAAGACAAGACAATAGAATAGAAAAAGTCTGGGATTTACGGAATAAGCTGTGAAAATTGGTCAAATTGAGAGGGATATAAAAGCTCGCTCTAAGTAACATGTTCCACGTGTTCGGTTTCATAGACCAGTGAAGACTAGAGTAACTCAATATGCTTTAGAGAACGGCTGAATACTAATAATATTAATATGAAATTCGGGATAGACAAATGTGCAATGGTCCATCTCAAAAGAGGACGGTGCGGGGCCTACGGAGAGGATGTGCAGCTCGTAAATGGAAGCATCCTACACCATTTGGATGCCGGAAAGACATACACTTACCTCCGTGTGGAACAACACCACTCACAAGAGGTAACAGCAGTAAAGAACTCTCTTCGCGGCAAGTATCAGCACAAACTTTTTTGACAGATCTGGTCAACGGAACTGTTGGAGAAGAACAAAGCTGCTGCAACAAATATGCTTGCCTTTCCAATCTTACTCTATTCGTTTGGAGTAGTGAAGTGGGCTCGGGCGGAGCTCTATCCACTCGACGTAAAGACCCGAAAAATGATGCATCTCTATAGGAGTTTGTATCCGAAATCGTCCTTTCCACAGTTGTACTTCCCCCGACAACAGGGATGCCGTGGACTTTTGAGTTTGGAGTGTCTACATGACACAGATATAGCCTGTAAAGTCGTCAGGAAGTCGGATATCTTTCTCTGCATGATCCGTGACCATGAGAGAGCAGCAATTGGAGCATTTCTCTTTAGGGCAGCTTCCCGAGCAGCTGATTAACTCGGTTCAGTTTCCGACACTGAACGACACTGACAATGGGAAAAAATGCTATTGAAATTCATACACATAACAAATTGGAGAATAGACCATAATGTTAGTACTTTCTCTGAGAGGTCTAAGAATGGACTAGGATGAAACTGGCCGTGGTACATTAAAGTTAATTTGTTCCAGAATTTTAGGAGAGTCAACTCTCTCATTCACTAATTTGAATAAGAATAAGAATGAGCGACGCACATTTTCTGCGATGCTCTAAACTAAAAAGTTCCAAACGTTCATATATGACATCATTACTGATACCCCTCTCAAATTTACAAAACTTTCTTTGAACTCTTTCAATGGCTTTGTTATGAATTTCATGGAATGAACTCCAGACGATACTTGCATAGTCTATCTTCGAACGTATGTAAGTGAAATACAAGAGCTTCATAGCTTTAATATTATGAAAGTTTCTGCAATTTCTAACAACCGTAAGCTCTCAAAGATTCTGAAACATTTTATGAAATATGTCCACCAGATATTAATTTATGGTCGAAAATTACCCCTAGGTCTTTGATCTTATTACATCTCAGTAGATCTGAATCCTGTATTACATACGGAAATGTATAAAACTCTTTTTTTTATTATAACTTCCTACTTTACATTTCTCCACATTGAGTTTCAATTTATTACTGCTGCACCAAGCAACAAGAAATTCTAATTGAGATTGAAGATTTACACAATCACCTACTTCCTTAATCATAGAAAATAATTTCAAGTTGTTCGCGAAGCATAATCGCTCACAAGCTAAACTTTCGCATAAGTCATGAATAAACAATAAAAACAAAAGAGGACCTTGGTTGGAGCCCTGAAGCACATTAGAAGAAGCTATATATGTTCTATTGATACCAGGTACAAGACAGACTTTCATATGCCATATTGTAAAAATGCACTGACTTATAATTCCCCCAATGTAATAGGGCTCAGATTATTCAATCTGCTACCACTAGAATCGAAACACTCTAGTACTATCCACAGCTTCAAAATTACACTCAAATCTTTTCTACTAGAGAAAATCTATTACTCCCTTCAGGAAATGATTGAATAATAAAATGAAAATTTCAATGAATGTATTACTCTTCGTAAATTGTCTTATTTTCAGTTATACTTTTAAGCTCTTTTCTGACTAATCATACATAATGCACTTTTTTGATTGCCTTTCAGGATAATAAAAATTATTATTATTATTATTATTATTAATCCAGACCAGAGACAACCTGTACTGATAAGGAACTCAAGACGATTGTTCTCACCAGAAACTTTTGGACGTCCACCTAGAAATTTAAATATTTTCTTGTGAGTGCAATTTCATATCAAAACTCTTTCATATATTTTTCATATTTCAAATCTCTCATTGAATTTTGTTTTTTTAATACGTTACAATTGATTTTCATTGTATGGGTCATTTTAATCATATTACATAAATACAATTTTCTGTATATATTAACTTTACTATAAAATTAATTACATTCGTTATTTTTAACGATGAGTTTAAATAATTTATAATTATCCGGGAGCAATAGATGACTTCAATTAACCAGGAAAAATGGTTATGATCAGATAAATAAACATGTACACATCATTTTTAGAACCGCATATCTGTTATGGTTTATATCGACGCAAATGGTTTGTTTGCTTGAAATAAATATCGCTGTATCGGTGTTCTCGGTTGAATATTCGACAAGGTCATCATAGTTAGGCAGCCATTACACGTTATCATACCGGCTAGTGTAATTTTTCATAACAATCATAATTTCCATAAAATGTTTATTTATACTGAAATATTAGGACACCGAAGACACGAAAGTATTGTTAAGTTACGTTTTCTTTACTGGAAGGTTTTCTGAAAGACATATTTTTCTGTTTTCAAAAACAGCAACACACAAAGTTGAGAGCCCAAAACTATCTATCAAATAGTTATTTTCTGATGAGACCAACCCGGTTGGTGAAAAGGGCGTCTAGAAACGTGTCCCAGCTACTTGTATGTGAAGAAGCCCCAATCATACCGATCAACTAGAAATGAGTTCTGAAAAATATGATGAGGTGACCCACCTCATCATACGGTGGTCTAGTACCTATTAAAGAGTAAGGCTTGGACTGGTTGATTTTCTCGAAAACATAACACGTGTTTTACTATAAATTCCCATAAATTGAGTACTCATCAAGTGTTAATGGCATTTTTCATACTCACTAAGCTACAAACTGCAAAAAAACAATAATCTAGCGCTTCTTTGACTTCTTGAGAGAGATACATTTCTCCTTACGGAAAAAATAATCTCTATTTTTTATATAGTATATAATATTTCTCAAATTTGAATAATGTGGTAGTTTTGGAAGATGAGAAAAAAATAAAGATCAATAATATTATTCAAATCAATCCATAACAAAGCTAAGTAAAGGCGATGACATCTTTCATTACGAAGACATCATTTATGGGATTAACAGATAATTCAATCTACGAATATAAGAGATAAACGAGGTTTCCAGAAGTGGTTCTTTGCAAAGTCAAGCGTCGACGTCGCCCTCTGTATTTCACTAAAGCCTTCACTACAGCCCTGTTTTGATACGCCGTTATGTATCTTCAATAGTGCTGAGTTGGATCATGATTGCATTGCTGGACTCAACTATCATAAAAAATAAGTCTAAGAAAGTGAAGGCAGTGACATCTCTCTATCGCGTAGAATGTCAAATATATTCGTGAAGTGATTGTCATTCCCACAGATGACACCTCCGTAAGGGGAGATGTCGCCTTCGCTGACTCCAGCTCGGACTTGAGGAACAGTTGAGTCCAGCAATGAATTTTTGGTTCAGCATAGAAGCACTGATGAGATCTATGGCAGGTCGAAATGGTGTTACCTGGTGTAGGATCGCGAATCTTCTTCTTTGAACTCTGGTTTCATCTATATAACAAAACTGTTATCTGCGTGTGTATCCAACGACGCCATTTCAAATTGTACTATTTCTTAGTGTTCAGTAACTTGTAACTTTTCCAATTAGGTGTTTCAAAGTATTCACATCAGTATAGCGTTACTTATAGATTCCATTCTTTCAGTTCTGAAAATAATCACCTAGAAATCAATTGGAATAAGGTCAGTAGATCAGGGAGGCCACTGTAGAGAAATATGAACGGAGGGTCACAGGAGTTCTTAGCAGTTTCAAAACGGACTCAAAAGTGTACTGAAGAAAGTCATGGTGTTGTTGAGTACTTATCGAAAACTGAATTCAAAAATACAGTTGGTGTTCATCTTCCAGTTACCCCTAATAACTTCCTTATTCATATTCCACTGTAGCTACTGAAAGAATTTTCACATATTTTGTGATAGAAATAAAACGTTTCACCAAACAAACTTCCTATTAGAAAAAAACATTTGACTCAAAGATCTACAACCTAAATCTCAAACGTAAAAATGCTTCTAGCTAACTTGAACGGTTTGGTATTTTCAATATGTATTCCCCATTCGAATTCGGGGAATTCGAACACTAAAAATTTGAAATATTTCCCAAGTAACTGTAACCAAGATTCATATCTATTTTGGTTGCATTTCAATTAGAGTTGGTCCCCTTGATAAAAAACTCTGGTTCAAAAGATAATTATAGTTAATTTATTTCAATTGAACCATCATTATGCATCATTACTTATCAATATCTGGTACCAATTACATGTTAAAAAACCCGACGTCTTTGATCGTTCAATCTATGGTTCATATCGTTCAAATTACATATGGAAAAGGTCAAGTATTATACGTATATGTATACTTTATTTTTAGCTCATGACTGCGCTTCAAAAATGTTATGAATTAGTTCAAGAAATAAATTGGCCAAGATAAAAGACATGAAAGTCATTAAACACGTTTTCAAATGTATAAAATGTACGATTGTAGAATGTGTTTGTGGTTTGATTGATTATTGACCAGAACACAATGTTCCCTAGATGGAGAAGACAGTATTGAGTCGTAATTTCTTCATATTTGAAAATTGCAAATATTTTTTCAATTGTATAGTAGCCAGTGACTCTCCAGGAAACAAAAATGAAAGAAAAAAGAGTATGTGTGTAATTAGATATTTGTAATTGTATAATTCTAAACTGAATATTACTGTCAGAAAGAAACATTTAATGTAATTTTATATTTGGAGTATTTTAGTTTTTTCGGACTTCAATAATTATTATCTGTATCTAATATCAATTTGTTAATTTATTTGTACACTTATTACATTACAAATAATGATGTAAAAATGTTGATAATTTAAATAAATAATGCATACCGTCAACTAACCTCAAATTCTACAAACGTACTCAAAGTAATATATATGTAAAAACTACTTTAATCACTTATAGTCACAGTAAATTATCCTTAAACTAATAAATTGTTAATAAATATCATTCGCCGCGATATATTATTTGAAAACATATATATTTATGTATATTTATATATATTTTATTCGGGTTTATACAATACACGTGTTGTAGGTTCAAAAACACTTGAATAAATATCGTGAATACAATTGCCAGTTGTCACGCGAACATACGTAGATGTCTTTACTTTTACTCTGTTGTGGAATTGGCAGCGGTGGAGTGCACCCGACTCACGATCGGAAGGCCGTGGGTTCGATTCCCGCCTCGACCAGATATTTTTCTCGAGAGAATGTATCTGGTTGAAACTAGAATGATTCTGCAACCGTGTTAGGAATCACACGTTAAAAGGTAAGACCTCGTTAGTCCCTAGCTCGCACAAGTTTCTCAACTCCTGAGAGTTGTCGTTCGTATGGGGGGGCGACAGCTGATTAACGAAAAAACAGATTTTAAACAGATAACTTTTTTCGAAAAACTAAAATGTTGACTAGCTAACTTCAGGGACTTCCTCCCCAATCGCGACAGAGGGCGGTTGTGTCGATAACGATCGTCCTCAAAGATGCCACGCGGATGTCGTGGTCGTAGTCCAAAGTGGAGTGTTAAGTTAGAATAAGTATTGCTTTGAGTAAGACAGTTGCGCCCCCGGACGAAGCTATTGTTCACTATTGACAGGAGGAGTCTGGCCAAATTCGTTCGACTGAGATGCAACGACCATAAAAATTTAAGAAGAAGAAGCTAACTTCAGGTTGTCGATTTTTCGTGACGGTGTGCGCGCGCATCTTGACAATTTACTTTCATCATTTTTCCCTAACGCGCCAATAGAAGTATAACTTCCAAAATCTGAATGACTCCAAAAACAGTACTTCAAAACAGGAAACCTATTCACAAAAAACATTTCCAAGCATCCAATTAGGTTTTCGAAATACAGTTCCGTTCCCCAGATGAGCGCACTGCAAAATCCCTCCGAATTTGGACTCTCTGTCCTGTTCATTCCACCTTGCACTTCTTTCCACTAACAGGGGATGTATTAACAGATGGCAGTAAATGCGGTTAGGGGGCCTTCGGTATCGCTCTCGAGGGGAATCACACGGCTCGAACCAGAAATCGGGATTTCAAGAGTGAAAATTATTTGTTGTCGGGGGTTGCTTGGTTTTCTCTTTCGAGAATCTACTGCGCTGTTTCTATAAATTTATAATTTCGTTTTGAGTTTGAGAATGAGATTTCTTGTTATGGGACGCTTATTTATCATTATTGCTGATGATTAGGGTGGAAATGGACTCGTTTGTTTTGAATATTTAAAACTTTGTACGAAAATATAGGATTTTGCTATAGTGCAGAAGGATGTTATGAGAATAAAAGGAACTGTAGATAACAGGGATAATGAAGTTGGAAGAAGAGAAAGAAAAACTTCAATTTAGAATTTCTGCAAGGCATTGATTATAACTATTTGATGAATATGATTTGCGGATATCACTTGTACTTGTACTTTTTGTATTTAGCCGTCGTGCTATATTAAGAACAAATCTAATCTGAATTATAATAACGATTTATTTTCCCAAGAAACATACAATATTGCTAGCAGGGAAAAAAATAACAATAATCCGAAAACTAACTATAACATAAGTAAATACGAACAGAGCACCAAACAAGATAAATCAGAACTGAAACTTAGAAAAAAATATAGATATACATATATATATACACACATACACAAATATACAACATATATGTTTGAATATGATTCACAACATGAACATAAATGCATCCATCAAATAATAAATGATTTTTCAAATTTATCCGTAACTTTTATTTATTACATTACCTATCATTTATAGTAAAACAAATTTTGACCAATATTTGTTTTCATTAATATTAGATGGTTATGTTGGTCACCATTGATTTTTAAAGTCAAATTCGAATGTTTGAGCTTATATTTAGCCAAATTAATGAAGGTACATAATTTGAGTTTATGTAAGGATGACAAATCTAACAGTTTTTTTGGTTTATACAAGTTGACTCTAGGCTCCTTGTAGTTGAATTTGAATATACACCTTATTATTTTGTTCTGGAGTTTTTTAATTGGTTTCAATTAGGAATTTGTTGGCATTCCTCATACTGATATAAGATATTGAATTTTGAAATATACTAATGGAAAATATACCAATTTAAGGTATTTCAGGGGTTCAACATTTCTTATTTTGAATAAAATTCCAAATATGGAAGCTATTTTTTTCCAATTGTTTCAATGTGTTTTCTCCATGATACATTCTCATCTAGAATAAGACCAAGAAATTTAGCAGTAGGAGATTAGTTATTAAATATTTTCAATATTGAATTTAATTGGATTCTTGAATCAATTGATATAGACCTTTTTGATATGAACAAATATGAAGATTTCTGAAAATTCACTGACATTTTACGGCATCAAAGCCTAGAAGATATTTGATCAAGGTCTTTTGAAATATTAATTTTGTTTTCCTATACACTATTTACAATGTAAACTAAAATGGTGTCATTAGCAAACATTCGTAATTTACTAAATAATTTTACTGTAAGCAAAGAATTGGATTATGTGAGAAACAAAACAGGTCCAAGAATTGGTCCTTGCGATACCCTTTTTTTACTAATTATGTCGTCAATATAGACATATTACCAATTAACCAAAGAACTCTACATTTTTTAATCGAATCTTAATCTAACTGTAATTGGGTTATGGCATCTAATACTGCGGACTCTGTATCACAATTTTTTTGAAATCCGTATTGCCCTTCATATAATAATTTTGTTTTTTCAAGATATTCAAACAATTTAGAATGTACTGATTTCGCAATAATTTCAGATATAACTGATTAAACTGAAATTGGTCTATAATTCGTGGTGTTTGGTCTTTTTTACCTGGTTTAAATAATGGGTTGGTTTACTTTGGAAAAATTAGCATTAACCTGTTGAAAAAAAAAGATTTACCAATTTACTTATTGATGGTAGTAATTCTGATTAAAATTTTATAACAATTTTTATAGTAAATCCATCGAATCCTGGAGCTTTTCTCGAATCGAACATACTAATTATTTCTTTTTTTTTTTTCTGGTTCGGTAGGCTTGAGATACATAGACGATAATTTTGAATGAACTGCTGGACTAGAGTAGAAATACTAGATGATAAATTTGTGCCAACAGTGACAAAATAATTGTTTGAAGGATCACAAATATCTGGTAGATTTTCAAATTCATTTTCATCGACGGATATATATTATTTGATTTCATCATTTCCATAAAGAATTTCGTTTGATGATTTCCATACGCACTTTGGAGCGGGGTTACTGAATTCTTCTTCATAATATTTATTTTTGGCAATTCGAACACTTTTTTTTACTAATATATTACAGTGATTATATAAATCTGCTATAAGTTGCTGCTTTTTGTGATGGAATTTGTCATGCTGCTTTGTTAATCTTAAAAGATCTCCACTTCGCTGCATATAATTTACTTGAATCATCAAATATCTCGCATCAATGAGAGAATTTGGATTTTTTAATTTCAACTTCGTTGAAAATAACCATTTTTGAAATCTGTCATTTTTTTACATTCATATCATAACTAATCCACACGAAACGAACAAGCAATTTTATTACCTTGTCAAGAGAACTATTCTTATTTAGGGCCCAATGTATTGAAATTTCTACCACAAGACTTGCAAAATTATTCAAATTTTCATAAGTTTAGAAGAAAACTGAAAATCTTATTGAAAAATGCAACACAGAAAAAATAAGAAATATAATTGAAAACAAATATGCTCATAATTTTAATTTTCAACTGTTGAAACTTCTAAGCTATTGAACTATTTTGTGTAACCTTCATATTCACTTTAATTTTATTCTGTAATTTTATTTTATAATTTTATACTGTGCTGCATCCGTTAGTTTGGAACATATACTAATCAATACCTTTGTATTACTTCATATTTTATTTCTCATATCAACACACATTGTTCCTTATATTATTTACAGTTATACTATTTCATATATATTTTAAATTCATACACATTTTTATTGTTAATATTTATGTATACTTATATTTGTATTATTACTTGTATTTTATTGTTATTTCTATCTTACAAACAAGTGGAATTCTCAATATTGTGGGTCTAACCTGATTAATTCACTGTATTACTTTTGTTACCAAATGGTGAATAAATAGTATTATTATGATTATTTCCACTTTCTGTAGGAAAGAATCTGTTGAAATGTGCTTCTCTGTTAACCTTTCTGGTCGGCCTCTACGAGCGTAACTCCAAAAAGTCAAAACTTGTGAGAGCTAATGATTAACAAAGTCATTTCCTGCTTGGAATCAAACGTTTAAAAGTAAGGTATGTATACAGACGAATCCATCTAACAGTTGTCATCCCATCAGTCATATACCAGTTTTTTTTAATGTTGCTAGAAATATTCATTTCTTTTTATTATGTTACAACCAGAAAACGTTTGAAAGTGTCAAATCCGGTTACCTAGCTGGTCATTCCCACGGTCATATTCCAATCCATTCATTGTAATATCTGTTTCTTATAATTTTGAATGTTTCACGTTATTTTGTTTTGAAGTAGGATCAATATCGGTTACCAGAGAGGTCACACCACTTTTCAAGAATTTATGTCAATTAGAGTTTGAATACTAGTCTTATACTTTGAGTGGAATCCTAGCTAATTATCTAATTTCCTTAGCTTTTCTGTACTGAGCATTCTATGTTCAGTTTTTTACGCCAATTCAGTACTTCCAAACTTCCACCAGTTATCATTTTTATGGAAATTACTTATTTCTCAATTTATTAAAAAATTTATTAAAAAATCAGTCGGCAGTCCTACAACAGCAATTGTTTTCATGAAAATCACCTTGCTACCTGGAATATCAAATTAATATTTTATTCAAATACTGTTAGCAAAGTATGAATAATTAACAGTTGTTGGGTAACGGCATGTACTGAACACAAATGAAAAGTTATGATTCTGATGAACAACCTTTCAAAATTCCAGAAGTATTTTCCATATAAACGACCGCTATCAACAAACAAAGACTTGTATGTTTGATAATAACGGAAACCACTCCAACAGCAGCTTTCGAATATTTTTGAATCTTCGTCTTTTACATCTTGTGATGATGTGGGAAGCTAATTCAAACTCGAAACCTTGCCGGGTAAAACATAAAATCCCGAATATAATTAGAGACGAATATCAAACACATTCCCGGATCGGTCGTTAGCCGGGCGGCTCGACGAGAATGCTTTGTTCACTCAATCAATCGGCCGATGTGTGAGTCGATGTTTCAAACCCCAGGCTGAACGATCGATTTTCACTTGCTATCGTCCAACCCGTGTTATAAATCACACGTTAAAAAGTAAGACCTCGTTAGTCCTCAGCTCGCACAAGTTTCGACTTCTGAGTGTTGCCGTTCGTAGGGGTGCGATAGCTGGTTAAAGGAAAAACCATATTTCAACATTATTTTTAACTCTCCTATTCAGAAAGTGTATTTGATTTAGTTAACCCGAGATGTTTAGGAACCGAGAAGGTTCCTAAAACAACCTCAAAACTTATCTCAATGAAATGTATATATTTAACCTGTCGGGTATGTATTAAGATCAATCTATAAACATTAATATTTTCATTCATTCTTTTAACTCACTGGAATATAGGAATATATAACCTTATTGAACTAGGGGCTCAAATGTGGCTTCTAAATGCATTCTTGTTGAAAACAAGAAATACACAGACACCAAGAGAATTTCAACAGAAAGGAAGAGAGAACGTATCTACCAAAGATCTGGCACACAGGATAGAAAGGCGCCAAAACGAAGCTATGCCACCCAAATTGCGCAGGAAGTAATCGCAAACCCGCCATTAGAGAGAGTGCGCGAAAAATCAGCACTATAATGATCAAGACAAAAATGAGAGCTTCAGTTTCAATAGGTACGTCAAGAAGAGTACTTCGATCATGCCACTGAAGATGACTGCCGCAATTGCAGTTGAAACCTTTGGAGATTGTAACCAAAGAAGACCACGGCAAAATCCGGAAACCAACCAAAACACATGAATTATTATTACGGAAAAAAATGATATTGATAAATGCCATTTCAGTTTTGAGAATCACGAATAATCGAGAAAACTTAATGAGTTTTATTTTAATTTAATGAGCGAATTATACAGTATTTATGAAGCCATTCCGTAATTGAGATTAAAAATATAATTTATTTTTATAGAAAATAATCTATTTCTAATTGGAAATTAGAACTTATTGAAATTCCAATATTTCAGTGATTTCGTTATGAAGATTTCATAATTAATTCATTTTCACATACAAGTGTTACTTCTGTTATTTTTTTTTGTAATGTATATATAACCATTACAGATATAATATATTTATTATTTCAAAATTGACGAAACAGGTACATGTAATGAAGTAACAAAAAATAATAATAATAATAATAATTGCACAAACAAACTTTCCCTCGGTTATCTTAAAGGTGGGATTCTGTTCCAACCTTTACATAAAAGAGGACGTATGCTTCTCCACTCACAAGCGATTTGGGTGAAATTGGTGACACGTGTGAATCGTTGTATTTGTGCCACGCGT
>WOGP01004729.1:0-13739 GCA_015342065.1 Leptinotarsa undecemlineata
GAGATATCTGCTGGCCTAAAAGCTCTGGGACACCCGGTATATATATATATATATATATATATATATATATATAGCAGACTACCAAAACATTTTGAATCATTCTAGCTACCAGACTGAGTCATGGCCAATGGGAGAAATCATATCCGCATAAAGTTTGGGTCGCTGTATGACGAAGAAAGTATTAGTAAAAAAGAAATAGATCCTTTTGTTTGCAATTTTACCTAGTATGGATGCTTACGACTCTAATAATCTAACAATTTGATAACAGATTTCTACACATCTACTGCACATCTTGAGGGAAGGGCTTTTCATCGGCCATCACTCAGTCCGGCAGCTGTATTTCCAGTTAGACATTCTAGGAAGGTTTTTACATTAAATATATCTGATTGACGTATGTAATGAATAGTATTTGGAACACTAGTAAATGAATCTATTGAATGAACATCAAGATCACCCCTGCTGAACTTTTTTCCTTAAGATATTCGAAACGCTTACGCTCAATCACCTCAAAAATATCAGGTAATGTTCAACAAGTCCTAAATTCACTGATTAGGGTATTGTCTCGCCATTAATATCAGTTCAATTGATTGATTTGTCTGATTGTGAAGTGTTGTAGGTCACTTCATACTGATTCTTGTCTTTCAATCCATCTTTTTTTTTCAAGGACAAAACACAAGCACTACAGGAAAATCCTTAAGGTGCTCTCAGAGCGGTGCCCTTGCGAAAGTAGCCAATCATATTAAATTTGAATCGCTGGAGATTAAATCTATATGGAAAAACGTTCTCAGGAAGTTTATTCCACGTAAACGTATTTCACCAGTTGAATGAGTTCTTAAACAGTGAAGTTTGGTGTCCGTCGCGATGTTCCAGGCTATCAAGGTTACACGTGATGTTCGCGTCTCCAAGCAATAACGAATGAGCAGGTGCATTACCGTGATGCAAAAGCCATTAATTGTTTTTCACATTACCGGACGTTTTCTTCGCATTGCTCCTGATAATACTTCTTATTTACTGTACGAAGGGTTGATTCCTATACATTTCGATGTTATTTTATTTCCAATTGTACCTAGCCATTTCATAAAAAAATCAATAACTCGAGATCGGTACATAATACCTTATATGAAATCATATTATGTTTTTGTGATCTATTGAAAAGTGTACCAAAATACAGGTTGTTTCATTTGAAAAACCACACTTTTTTGAGCCTACCTGTAGACCCTGTAGAAATAATTTTCTTCTGCTGCCTCAATGAATTTACAAACAATGAATTGGAAAAATTCCCGAAAAAATGATTTGGTTTACAGGGATCGTTTCGTATGGGCTGCACCACCCTGTATAATTAACTCACTGATGACTTGATGGTGTGTCGCAGTGTGATTTTGCCTTCTTTGTAGGAGAATACCCGCTTTCACTTCCTAAATTATCATATATTTAAGTTTTAATTATTTAGAATAATTATTTATTTAGTAAAACACTAGTTATGTGTGTCATATAGCATAGCGACATGTCGCCAGGCCAGCAATCGATTTTACGTTCGACTACAGATGTTTCATATAAAAAAATCAAGATTCATCAAGGCTTTTCCATACTTTTCAGAGATTTCTCATTTTGAAAAAGAACGTTCAGATAATCTCAACAAACAGTACGAAACTCATGAATATACAACAAATACTGAATTCGATTGAATATAAAATTTCTATTTTTTCGTTAATCAGCTGTCGCCCCCATACGGACGACAACTCTCAGAAGTTTAGAAACGTGTGCAAGCTAAGGACTAACGAGGTCTTATCATTCAACGTATGATTCCTGACACGCTTCAATACATATAAATCATAGAACGAGTTTTTCTCTGAAATAAATTTTCCCCCATGATTATACCGAAAATATCTATTTTCTGAGGATACACTATAAAACACACTTTTGTCTATTTGATGATAGTTTTATATTTTTTGAATAGTTTCGATCATTATACCATTTGCAAAACTATCTAGATCACATTCATATCTGAGTATTTACATAAACATTGCCTATACCTATCACAAATAATTTGATACCTACATTGTTTATACCTAGGATAATCTCAATTAATAGCAGTATATCGATGAACATAACAATAAAAATTGATAGAATGTAGGTTTCTAGAAGAGGACTATTGTTCGAAAAAGGGAAAAAGGGAAAATGATGAATTTTTTGGAATATATGGAAATGAAGAAGTCAAAGAAAAATCCCAATTATATTATCATCAACGAACAACTTGATGACAACATGAATTTCCACGAAATAAACAAGTCGCCGATCGAAGAAGTTCCACAGTGTTTTGAATTTGTTTAGTTTATGTGAAAATTACAAAAATGATTGATCCAAAACTTCATAAAATATAATCGCCAGAGCAAGTACCTGATATAATATTTATTCTATCATTTTCATAAAACACATTTTGAAAGCAATCTATCAAAACTGATCAAGGCAGCCAGCCTTTGTCTCTAAAAAATAATTTCGATATTCCAATTTTTTTCAAGGTGACATTAAAGAGGCCAACATTCACTAGTCAGTACCAGCAATATTCGAATATAATTGGGAGGCCATAAATTTTACAAAATTTATGGCCCTTAAAAAACGCAGAGCGGCAGTTCACATTAAAACAGGACATTCCTGACCTTTTAACTAACAAGTTCAGTGATGAAATTAGTTGTGGAATTTCTGCGATTCGAATAAAACCATTAGATGTTTTCATTTTTTATGAAATTTGATTTATTTCGGTTATAACTCAAGATCAATTAGTTCGACGTTTTGGTGTTATGAAATCCGATCAGATCATGAGAAGTAAAAAATGTGGGGGCGTAGTGGACTGCAAGGGATGTTATATCCTGTTTTTAATTGTTGGGATACTTCATCATCACTGTGGAATCGAATTGCAGAAAAATAAGATGTTTCACTGGAAAAATTGGGTGTAATATTTATGTATGTTTTTGCTAATATAATTCATGTCTCTTGTTGAATTTTCAGGATGACTGTCTCGCAACATTGAAGGAATGAAGTGGAATGTAAAGCTTTTCTCTTGCTGGCAGCGAATATGATATGACGGTGCAATTTTTGTAGATATGCTACATGATCGTAGAAACCTTCCCAATACATTTTTGGTAATTTTTTGTACATCGCCAGGAAGTTTCACCCCTTCTCACGTCCTTGTATTTATTCTTGAACTGAACTTCAACAGAGTAACACCTGAACATTATTATATTAACAAATGTCCCTCATATTTGTCTGAGAAAATAAGATTGAATTTGAGGTTTAAAGGGTTACTTTCCCCTCCGCCCCATCAAACCACTCTATATCGACCATCCTTCAGTTATAACACATATAATTAGTATAATAATAGTCCAGAAATTTCATTGGCTGGGACTTATGATATAAATTGATTTGAAATCCCTGAAAGAAAAAAGAAAGCAATCAATTTCAAAGTAAACTCTTCACAGAGATAAGTAGTGTGAGATAAGATAAGATAAGTGAGATAAGATGTGTGGAAAGAAGTAACTTTCAGACACAAACTGGAAGAAAAATCCCTCTCGAAACAACTACTTTCATATGAAGATTGAATTCATACCCCCAATAAGTTTTGGTCATTCATTAACAAGTCAAAATGTATGGAATCGGAGATAAAATGTTACATGAAGGCAAGCTACTTGATAATCCCTCAGATATTCTTGATGGATATGCAGATTTCTTCAGTGGTTCTTATATAGTGTCAACATCAAGTGACCATGCGAACAACGGTAGTCATATTCCCAGCATAGTAACCAAAAACTTCAGTATTGAAGATGTTTACCATACTCTAAAAAAATTAAAACCTAAGTTCAATGCGGGACTTGATCATATTCCAGCATTCATCATTAAAGATTGTGCCTTAGTTCTGGTTGAACCATTAACAACTCTTAATCAATATATACCTGAAAACATTAACTGTATTACCATCAATATGGTAAATGTCGAAAATCTGCCCAATTTTCAAAAAAGAAGACAAAAGTGATATGAAAACTTACAGACCAATTTCTATCATATACAACTTTTGTAAAGTGTTTGAGATGCTTTTCGAGAAGGCAATCTACTGTCATGTTAGCAACATTATTAGCCCCTATCAACATGGTTTCATGAAAGTACATTAACCTTCACTAATCTTGTAACAATCACTCAATATATTGCGGAGGGTATTAATTGTCAGTCTCAGACACTCAATCGATACCACTATCTACACTGATTTTTCTAAAGCGTTCGACATACCAGACTATAGTATCCTGCTCAACAAGCTTTCGATTTTTGGGTTATCCAATGACTTAATTACTCTCTTCAAATCGTATGTTTACAATCATAAGCAGTATGTCCAACTTAATGGCCTCAAGTCTCTCGAATATGTAGCCACATCTGGTATTCCAAAAGGTTCAATCCTAGGACCCCTACTATTCAATATTGTAACGAATTAAAGAATTAACTGTCTTAAACAAATTTATTTTCAAAGATACTTCACTATCACAACTAATTTATATACACTACTCAGCAACTGACGCTTAATTCATCTTCACTGTTTGTTAACCGCTCGATTCGCTTTCTCGATACAGACTGCTCTTTCAGGACGGGAAGCCGGTTTTTATATCAGGAACGGACACTCCAGAACTCTCTAGTCTTTTCGGCACTCATCTAAACTTTTCGCTGCGGTTCGCGGTGTTTCATGTGTTTGCTGGCTATCAGGGCCGGCTTCACATTCATTACAATATGTTCATCAATGATATTGGAGCTGAGATGGATGTTAATTTCCTTTTATATGCAAATGATTGGAAACTATCACAATATAACACGTTCTAATGATTGCGAATGTCTCGACCTGAATTCAAATCGTGTTGCCACATATTTCTCAACTTATCCAAATGTAATGTAACCTCTTACTCACTGAAAACGAATCTGACATTACACAACTTCATCGTAAACAATCAAGTTCTGGAGCGTCCTGACACAATCACTGATCTAGGTGTTACATTTGATTCATTTCTCTCTTTCAATAAACATATTGACACTACTCTGACAGCTTTTTATCGCCATGGATTCTCAGTTAGAAATTACTTTATTTCACTTTTGTTTGATATAGGCTGGTTGTGTGGAGTCTCTACTATCAGATTCATATAAATCAAATAGAAGCCCTATAGAGGCGCTTCCTAAAATATATGTCTTTTAAACTTGAAGGCACGTATCCTACTGTAGGAATACTCTATTATGAATTGATTGAGGTAAGGCGTAAATATTATTCGTTTCTTTTTTTATTCAAGGTCATAAACAATGTCATTACCTGCTCTCAATTGTTACATATGTTGAATTTTTGGGTTCCTAGACGGTTATCTAGTAATAGTGTCACCTTCTCAACACTCCGCGAACAAATATAGAGAAAAAATCCCTAATTTATACAATGTGCGATACCTCTAATCCTGTCAGTCGTGTCCTGGATATATTCAACTGCCAGATTATACAAATCAAAAGACATTTCTTAGCTGACAGTTCTTTTTTCAATTTTTTTTATAGATTCACAAATTATATTGAGTAACTTCATATTTTTAAATGTCACTGTTTCTCCAATCCTTTAATTGGGTTCATCCTGTAGAATAGTATATGAAATAAATAAAATAAATAAATAAGTAAATTACACGAATTTACTTCATATACTGTCAAAACAACTTTTTTTATATGAACATAGAATTATACAAAAAAAGCTATTTCCTATTCAGTTTGTACTCCAAACATTCGTTTTACAAAGTTCAAAATATCATGAACGTTCAACAAAGATGTCAAGATAAAATGTTGTCCTCGAGAAATTTTTAGGCCCAACAAAATATGACATGAAAAAAATATTTTGTTTCAGGTTATCTCCACTTCGCTGATATGGGGTGTCGGTTGTTTATCTGCCTGATGAAGTGCTATCTGAATAAATTTCATTCTGCATGTACATCGCAAATGATTCGATATTCCCGACTGGTTATCGTTTTCGTAGGACTAACGTTGATCTTCAACTCTGTGACTGTAAAATGGTGCTGATATGACCCTCTGTAGGTTGGTACACATACACGAACAAGAATTGAAATAGGAATTTGTAGGACAATAAAATATTATGAAAGTTTTTCACATTCAGTTGACACTGTAATTGGTATGCCAATGATAGAAACAACTATTTCCTTTGCATCTACTTGCACTGATGTTTGATATTTAGTTATCTGTCGACAAAATGAAATATGAACAAAATAACTTTTATATATTATGGTTCGACGAATCCAATTTTTTTTTCAATTTTGTCGGTAATAGTGATCGAGGGAATTTTGTTTTCTAATACATCCAAGAAGTCATGATGACAGTGAACAAAAGTCATTTCAGATAAAATCTGAGGGAACTCTCACCTTCCATAACCTGCGAAAATAGAAATTGTGTTGGAGAATTTTATATAGGTGTAACAAGGTGAAACTCCCAGTTGACACCAATGAATGACTGCGAGAATTCAATGTATTTTCCACACAGAAAAATGCAGTGTTCATCAAAGAGGTTGAATTTTATAATTTCATCTGTAGAAAAATGGCACAGATACTTGTCATAACGTTTTTAAGGCCAAACTATGCCACCGTCCTCAGAACTAAAAAATCAATTTCAACTTGCATTTTTTTTCGGTTCGATTCATTTCGAAACTTCATCGACAGATGTCAGTATTTTTCCAGATTGTGAATGGTGAGAATTCCACATACATCTATAGAAAAGTCATGATGACTTTTTCAACAACATTTTGGATGAACTCTATAAATATTCACAGCAAGATGAGAGGCCTGCAGACGGGTGTTTCAGCTTCTACTGAAGGTTATGAAGGTTTGATTCTATTTAGTAGCATCCCTGGTCTATTAACATAACCCCTTTTGATTTTTTCTATGGCAACTGAAATGTATAAGATAATGTTCTTGCATCAGAAGTACAACGGAAAGGTTATCAATTTCCTATCTAGAAGCCCAGGAACGAGCACAATATTGAATTGATGGATGATAAGGGGTTTTTGCGAAACTAGTGTGATAAAAGTAAAGTGAAAAACTGTTAGTAAAGAAATTTTCAATTTGAGTTTTTGTTGCATATTGATTAAAATAATCAGTTTATCAATTTTAATCATTTCCATTCTGTCTCATAATGAGAAAGTGATTAAAAGTACTCATTTAATTAATATCAGTACATATACTGAACCAGAGTAATGAGTTAGGAAAAGCCAAGAGTCACCGGTACAGTACAAACTTGTGCAGGAATCAATAAAATGTTATATTTGGTTTAATGAAAACGCAATCTCATTCAGAGATTTTTTGTCGGACGACTTTCTCAAGAGAAAAAACATCTCGTCTCAAAGTTTTCCCGGTTATTGCAAAAAATTATCATCAAGGAAATATAATTGTGTGAAATTATATGCTTTTCACCTTCATGATAAAGTTCTTGTTATAACTACCGATATTATTTAGTTGACTTACATAACTCACATACTTACTAGGTAAATAAAAATTTCCATTGTTCATTTCACTTCATAATTGCAATTGATATTTTGAATTATGGAAGTTTTGAGACCAATTTTCCAAAACAAAGTTTTCCTGGTGACATATTTCTCAAAACCTTCCATTTTCATTGAAAATCGCGATTTTCGCAGAATTACATTTTATATCATTTTTTTAAAGCAAAATTGGTAATTCATAACTATTTCAACCGTTCAGTCTCAGAGAACCTTGTTTATAATTAGTAGCTCCTTAAATAGAAATAGGCAAATGGATTGAACCTTAAAAATACAAAAGGTATCGTATTTCTATTTTTTCTTCTTCGGTTTTTTTTTAATAACTCATTATTACTAAAGATGTGGTGCAATTGACTTCAGAAAATAGCTCACTGGAGTCAGTCTCAAATTCGTTTGATTTGTTTACATCATTGAAAGATTCTGAAAATTTTCATTATTCAGCAAACTACTGAGTAATTCGTTCCAGTCCAGTTGCTGATTAGAACACTCTGTAGCTCCAAATATTCTAGGACTGAAATTTGAAAGTATTTGTTTGTCGTAACATTATTAATACCAACTCTGTCGTATGGAAAATGAATCCTTTTTCAAAGAAATTGTGTCCAAAAAGTTCAACGAGTTGCTTGAATTATTTTTGGAAAAAAAATGTTTGGTTATAAAATCAACCAAATAATGAATATTCATTTATCCCAACTACCTACGCCACCGTAACTTCTGGTAAATGCCTTCCGGAACACAACTACTTCTCTGGCTTACACCACGCTGGATATTGAATTATATCCGACAGACATTCACGCAAGATACCTTACAGAGGTTAGTCTCGAAGATAATCCAGCAACAGCACCATGTATAAGCCATGGATGAACGATGGACATCTTCGAGATTAAACTCTGTAAGGTATCTTGCATGAATATCTTTCGGATAGAATTCAATATCCAGCGTGCTATTAGCTGGGGAAGTAGTTGTTTTCCGGCAGGCATTTACCTGATCCTACGGTGTAGGTAGTTGGGAGAGATGAATATTTCGAGATTTAATTTCAAAATAGAATAACACTAGGTTACACCCAATTTACTACTCTAATGCCAAAGGTAAATCTTTGTTAATTTTTGGTCCCTAAATGCGAAAATAATAGTGAAAATTTCGTAACACGTATGAGTGGCTCTGCTCAGTATTCGAATCTGCTTTCTGTTTATGAAACTTGTAACGCAGCTTCCGATAATCGAAGTTTCCAGAAAATATCAAAAATACGGAACCGCCATAAAAGTAGCAGGTTGACAATTGGATCGTCGATATGGTGGTGGTGAGTTAGTATTAGAAAAGCGAGGTGGACGAGGAAGATTTACCAGTTCCAACACCTCCACCTAAGCAAACCAAAGTTACAATATTTAGGAACCGTAACCATGAGCTATCCTCGTTTCTTACTATGCAGGATAAAATAAGTGTTTGTGTAAATCCAAATGGTGTGATGGAAAAATTAGGATTTGCACATAACACGGACGAATAGTGTTTATTTATAACAAAACCTCTAACCCTCTATTCCTCTTGCATGCAGTTGCCATGAAGGAAACACACGAAAGTATGCAATGAGAGGCAAATATGTGGTGACCTAAAAGGCATAGGACAATTACTAGGTCTTCAGGGCGGATTTACGAAGTTTTGCTGTTTTCTTTGCCTTTGGAATCCATTTCTTGTACCCTCATTTGATTTTTTTCCCGGAAAATTTGGGTGCTTTCAGTGACGAACAAGGGGAAAGGTTTTTTCATGAGTATTGTAAATAAAGTCTGTTATCCTCAAAATATATTGTTTTTTCTGGTTTTCACCTTATATTTCCCTATAATATGTGAAAATGTTTGTATAAAATATAAATAACTATAACTCGAAATCTTTACGTGATGGAAAATTCTGGATGTTGAAGTCGCAGTCAGAATGCTTCAAATTCTCATGTATGGCCATTATAATATTATTCGCAATTTTTTTCTTCTCATTTGTTGACTTTCGCAACTTTCTAGTAGGTACGTATGTATCTCTCCTCGATACAGTCTTCAGATAAATAATAAATAATTCGTTTTGATTTCACTGAACCTTCACAATAAACAACTGTCAACATCTCATCGTTGAGTAACGCTTCCGGAAAACAATAATTGATTCAATCAGGAAAATCAAAACTCTCATGACGAGGAGAAATGCGCATCGACCAGGTGAAGCACCTGTTTCGTCATGGCAACCGCGATCTCTCTCCGTTATTATAAAGGGACACGAGTAGGTCGTACTGGTAACGAGTGAGCAGCCCCTTTCCAAAAGGGCCTAATTGAAATGATTGCTACTCCCGCTGGAATTAATTACAGAGGACAGATGTAACATGATGCTGAGCCCTAATACCAATAAATCACACAACATTAACAGATTCAATGTGTAATTACGGTTCATTATGAAATACCACTCAATTAGTTATCATAAAAGCCGGAACGGGCAAATGCTGTTAGATTTCATCGATATTCTTCTGGGGAATTTAATTGGACAGGTTTTCGACGCCTCATCTACGAATAGCAGTTACGGTCTTCTGCTGGTAATACCAACTTGATTGACAAAAGGTACATCGATAACATTTTTTTAAGGGCAAAACACAAGCACTACAGGAAAATCCTCAAGGCGCTCTAAGAGCGGTGCCTGTGCGAAAGTAGCGACTCATGTTGAATTCGAAACTGAAAATTAAATCCATTTTGAAAAGCGTTCTCAGGAAACTTAATCCACACAGAAGCAATTCTTAAAATGAAAGCGTTCTTATACGGTGAAGTTCGAGGTGCACAGTATATGTTTTTCGCCACTTTTAATTGTAACTAATAACGTTACTGCAGTTTCGTCCAATATGGACAGTTTCAAACTTACACAATAAACTAACTAACTAGAAATAAGTGTATTGTGTAAATTTGAAAATGTCCATACAGGACATATAGGCAGTAACGTTAGTTACAATTAAAAGTGGTAAAAACATAGAATTTTTCATTTCTCTTTTCATTATGATCTCCTACCACATAGTAACGGCTACATCCATCTGGCTACATACATACATATCAATTTATTGTTGGACTACAGTAGGGATGAACTACGATGTCTAATGGGCCTTCTTACAGGTCATTGTCATATGAATCATCACATGCAGAGACTTGGACTGTTGGAAGACAGTGTGTGTCGCCTCTGTCTGGAAAATGATGAAACTGCAGAGCATATACTTTGTGCCTGCCCTGCTGGGGACCGAATCTTGTTCTTTGAGTTCGGCAGATCTGTACTCTCACCTAACCTAACCTAACCTAACTTAACCTAACCTATCCTGAAATATCACTCACCATACAAACTAATCGGCTTCGTTAAGAAGCTGGGTTTATTTGGCCGAGTATGAATAGGTTTGAGCCACAATAAACCCTTATGGGTTGCGGTGGAGGGTCGAATAGACTCACTATTCTTTTCTTTTCGTCGAAAAACCCCAATAAATAAGTTTCCTATATGGTGCATACTTTGGGGATGACACTGTATGTGAAATATCTTTCTCAAAATTGATTTTTTTTAAAAACATATATCGTTCGAGATTAACGAACGCCCACCTAGAAAACACACTTGAATTTGATGCACCTATCGAGACACAAACTATAAAAAACTTGCTCAAGACCATCAGTGTAGTTTATCACATTAATTTTAGGTCTTGTGTTTTCAGGATTTGATTTGAAACCAAAATGATACTTAGCACCTAATTATTGTCCGTTGTTTTTCTGGACCTCGTTAAAATTTTCCTACAGTATCTGTACCCCACTCATAACTACTTATTGACCCCTGCCTTAGTCAGTAATCAGTGTGCTGTACTTGAGTTTTATTCAGATTTAGATTCCCAATACGGTATGATAATTACGTTTTAGGTATCACACGTTAAAGGTAAGACCTCGTAAGTCCTTAGCTCGCCCAAGTTTCGACTTCTGAAGGTTGTCGTTCATAGGAGTGCTAATACGTGTTATGATGAACAACAATTATTCAATCGAAATGATACCGTATTTTTTTAACCTCACGTAGCACTAGGGATTTTGATAGATTAGGCAACCTTGGGTGGGGGGCAAAATCAAACCCTGCCCCCTAATAATAATCTTAGGTCCGGCCCTGCTTACTGAATATAAAATAGTGAGTTCTTCAAACGACAATTATTCTGAACTTTATTTATCCAACGAAAAAAACAACCCAATTAATGATAGATGCATGATCTGCAAAATCTGCAAATCTGTAAAAAAATTAAAAAATATTTTCTGGAAAATAACAATTATATTAAGCAAAAAAAAAATAAATTACAATTAAACAGAATATAAGCAACTACCAAAAAAAATACAATTAGCACGAGATGAAAATCAAAAAATTATTAACAAGAAATAAAAACGTTTCGATTGTTAGTATCCACAATCCTCTGCGGGTGATAACTAGACTTATTCCTCCGAGAGCTGACTATTTATAGGTCATTCGAGTGCTTTCACCTATCCCCTCTTCCCTCTTTCCGCTTCATCGGTTTTAGCGGAAGTTGATAGTTAGGCGGTAGTTGGTCCTGTTCCGCTTGATTAGAGGTTTCCGCATGTTGCGAATCTCTACGCTAGCTTGGCTAAATGCGTTCTTGGACAACATATATGCGGCTTCTCTGAATTTTCTCCTAAACCAGTGTTCCTCCTTGTGGATGATTTCAGCTTGAGCCTACTTGATGTTATGTTGATGAGTGCAAACATGTTATGCTATTCCTGATTTGCTTGTTTCTCCTCATATTAGTAGGTGAAGATATTGACTTCATATTCTAGGGTTGTGAAGTATTCGTCAGGAGCTTCAAAATGATGTGTAACAACACCCCTTTTTCATTAATTTTTTTTTCACATGGGGCCCAGTCGCCGTCTTGAAAGTTTCATTTGTCAATTTTGAGTTGAACCGTTCAAAAAATAAAAGGGGGGACATTAAAGGAATGCACTGTATACTTGTATCGTCGTAATAATTCTAGTGGTTTCTGATTCCAATTTCGTGTTTCATTATGTGAATGTTTTTGTTTAAAAATTAATTTAAGACAATTAAGACGCATGTACTTTTGGTATGAACATAGTATGTATATTCTATTCAATTTTCCTCTTGAAGATGATCACTCGGTGATCGAAACACATTTTGAGGTGGTAAAAATAACGGTTCGGTATTGGGATAAAACTCCAGTGATATTCATGAATGTTTTTAACGAAATGTGAATTTTTTTTTATTCAAAATAAATGTATGAGTAAGCGACGCCAAAATTGTCCTTTCTTCACCCCTTCAAAAATGCCATTTCACTTGAAGATTCGAGTATATGTAACATTTGAAAACTATAAAATGGCTACTCGCAATCCTTTCTTGCCAATTTTTCCAAACAGTTTGAAAAATCGAGCAGCAGATTTCATCTGAGAATCACATGTTTCGGCTATGATGGTGTAGGGTGAAGTGACGAGAGTTTTACGTTTTGTTTATATGATGATGAAAATGAAACTCGTTGTGTGGCCTATCTATGGGGGCCTTCGTTGTATTTTATAAACACATATTTGTCATAGGGATGGATCTGAATTATTCTGTAAACATTATACATATTTCATGTAATTTGTGGATTTAATGTAGTTACTCAGTTAATTTATCGACACTTGATGAAAATTTTAATATACCACAACTGTTGGTTACATAATGACGGGCAGATGAAGGCTCTCTGTTTATATTTGAATCAATCGTTGGTCAATTAATCTTATTGCATTTTTACCATCATAAAATGAGACATTCGACTTGACTCAGATATGAATAAGTTCATGAAATATATGAAATGAAGTAATTTATTTTCAAGGTACAAATGAGCACTTGAAAAAGATGAAACATGTTCTCACTACTTCCCACAAATTACCTAAACCTCTACCTGGGGTACTTGAATCATATTACCTCACTTCTACATTAATAATAATTGATAATGGTGATCTATTCAAATCCAGTTGGTCAGTCATAAGAATGTTTTAACTTTCAAGTTTATTAATTTTCATTGCTTCCAAATGATTCAGTTTCAAACCTGGACACTGGATTTTTTTTTCAGTGTCGCCCAACACGCTCTAGATAAGGACCACAGAATTGGTGAAAGCAATCTGAAACTGATTAAGCATGTGCATGA